>CM024696.1:27334618-27387958 GCA_014182845.1 Corymbia calophylla
TGAAGCATAGGTTTATTCGATTACTAAGAACATAAGACAAATAATAATGCAAAAAACTTGTTCAAAGTCATCAAATTTTCACCAAAATGTTTTCATTTTTTTTTATGTAAAACTAATTCCAAACTAGAATTAACACTAAAATCTAGTAAGACTACTCAAATTCCAATTGCTAAATTTTTTACTAAATTTTTGATTTTGATTTTTTTATTCCAAAAAATGGGAACTTAGATTGAGTCAAGAGGCTTCGTGCAAAGACAAAATGATTTTATTTTTCTTTTTATTTATGGAAATAAAGAACTAGGTTTTTCTATTCTTTTGCTTTTGTTTCAAAATTATTTCCCAATCACTGATTTATTTTGGAAATAGAAAAATGAATTGACGTTGTTAAAATAATTTTTATTTTGACTATTTCGAAGAAGGAAAGAATGAAAAGATTGAGGAATAAAAACCTTATCAAACAGAGCCTTTAGTCTCTTAGTTACTTGGCTGAAGGAGGAAAAGGACAGGCAGCTCCGTTGAGTTGCGAGTCCACGTAGGCAGAGGCAGTCGCCTCCTATCCTATCGATCGATCGATCGATCGAGGGAGGAGGAACCCGCTTTTCCGTACGGGTGGTGGGTCCTCTCTCCCCCCTCGTTCGATTGGACGGACGGGATGAGTGGCCACGTCGGAGGGCGGCCCCACGTGCACCGCTGGATGCGCTTTTACGGACTTAACCTCGGTCGCAGTTTGTGGTCGAGGTTTCGAGATGGGCGAGGGGCGGGGCCCACCCTCCCTCCGAACTCCCCACATACAAAAAAAAAAATAAAAAATAAAAAAATATATATATTGAAATTGTTTATTTATTAGGCCTTTGAAGATAGGAAAAAGCGCAGGGGGGGAGGGAGCTTTTCCGGGGGAATCAGCCGCTAAATCGTCGCCACGTGGCGCCATTATACGACGCCCTCCCGTGTGTTGGTGCCCACTCGGTCCTTCGCAGCCTCAAGAAAATAATATAGGGGGCGGGGGAAAAAGAAAAGAAAGGGGGGTTTGGGGGAAATCGGGAAAAAAAAAAAGGAAAACCACAAGAAATAGTAGTGGCTGAGATTTGCTCCCACCCCCGAAGAACTCAAAGCAGGGAGGAGAGGAGGAGAGGAGGAGGAGGAGGAGGAGGAGGAAGAGCTGCTGTTGCTTGCTGGTGCTGCTGGGTTGGGCGTGTTGTGTTTTAAGGTCTCTCAACCCCAACCTCGTTCTCTTCTTCGCACTTCACTTCCCTTCCTTCACTTCCCTTCACCACCCAAGTATCTTCTTCTTCTTCTTCTTCTTCTTCTTCTTCTTCTCGGAGAGTCTCCCGAAGTCTTCTCCATGATGGCTTGATCGAATCGTATCTGACTCTTCTCTCCACAGGTTTTTTCTCCCATTTTTTTCTTTTTTGTTTGTTTTGGATGGATAGATGTCCGATGCTTTAATTTTTTGGGAGGGGTCGGTCCAAAGTCTCGTCTCGTCCAAGTGTCGTGTTTCGTCAGCTAACTGAGAAGCGCTTTCTCTGCTTCGGCTACAGCGTGTGGATGCTCCCTCCTACCTCCCTTGTGTTGATTGTCACAGCTTTGTTGGAGCGGTGTTGCTACTGGCCACCTGATCCAATGGTCTGATCTCCGATCCCCTGGCGTCTCCTTTCGGTGAGGATTGTCAATTACGGAGCAATTCTACCCTTTCTCTTTACTCTCTCTCTCTAGCTAGCACGACTCCACTTCGTAATCGTCTTGTGCCGAACATTGGGAATGAATTGCTCTTTTCATACTTTCAGCGCACCGCCTACGATCTAGAACGTCTACCTGTGCTGTAGAAAGCGTAGACGGATCTCTATCGGTTGCTGTTGTTTTCTTTCTTTTGCAGTACTAGCTTCGCCACTCCTCCCCCTCGTCGTGGTGGCTTTGTTTCGCCTATTGTTCAATCTCAGTCGCCATGTCCGAAGAACCGAGAGGAGGTTCCTGTTTTACCCATTGCTCGTAAGTGAGGATTTGAAGCAGCGTTAGCTGCTGAGGTCCGCTCATGGACACCTACTCCTCCGGAGAAGACTTTATTCTTAAGGTCTCCACGATTCCTGGCTCCCCTTCTCTCCCAATTATCCCAATATTTGTTCCCAAAGCCTCTACTCGGATTGTTGTTTTGGTCGCAGACGAGGAAGCCTTATACCATCACCAAGCAGAGAGAACGATGGACAGAGGAGGAGCATAACAGATTTCTAGAAGCCTTGAAGCTCTATGGACGAGCTTGGCAGCGTATTGAAGGTCATCATTCTCCCTTTCCCCTTCCCTTCATTTCTCTGCGCTTTAAATAATAAACTACTGTGCGGGTTGAATTGATAATAAGTGGGTGCACTTATGCATTCGTTGGCATCAATCTCAATCTGTCAAGTTGTATCCTGAATTGTCTCCTCTGAGGAGTTACTTGGTGTACATATATCTTTGGACTTCTTTGATTGGACATCTATTTGTTCTCTTCTTTGGTGTTTTCTCTTGGTTTTGCAGAACATATTGGAACAAAGACTGCGGTGCAGATCCGGAGTCATGCACAGAAATTCTTTTCAAAGGTCTATTGGTACCCTCTCACCTTTTTGCTATTGGACTCTTTATGTAATTTCTCAGATTATACTAACGGCAACTTTGTTACTGATATGACAATCATGATATGAAGTGAACTTCCATGAATGTTTGCTTCATGTTGTTGGGATGCTGTAGATTGTGATTGCATACCAATCATCGTAGATGCATGTCTATGCCGCCTTCCTTTTTGGTAGATTATACAAGTCAATCCATGTGTCCGTTCGTGTTCAGTTCTCATGTGTATTTAGCATGCATAGTGTATGTTGTCGCACGATCAGATGTTCAAGATTGGCTACCAATCTCATCTTTAGGTTTCATGGCCTTACATGTTTACTGGTATTCACCCATGTGCGGTAGCCTGTCTTTAGAAAATGACGAGGGACAAACAGAGAAATCTCAAAGAGGTTGGATATGAAGATCAAAGTAAGAAGGTAGGTGTTGATAAATAGAAATTCCAGAAATATAATTGATAAAATCTGAATTGAAGAGACAGTGAGACATGGTCTAAAGAACTTGATATGAGGATAAGTAAGTTGATATGGGCTGAAGAATTTGGGTTATATTGAGGTTTTAGTGCCTATGTCGCCAAGGTGATTTACTTAGAGGGTTGAGGACAATTTTTGGGATGCATGGAGAGGATAATTTTGGTAATGGTTAGGGGAATAAGCTTTTCAAAGAGATATTACTGTCTACTGACACTTGGGAATTGATATTGGTTCCTGAAGCATAGTGATAAGCTAAATATGTAAAAAAAAGAATCCCGGCGGTTGTTTTACATTTTGCTTCATGTTTGTAATTTTTTGTTTTATTTGGATGGAAAAGACATACTATAGAACAAGGGAATATCATGCTATTACCTTTTTAGTTTGAAATGGAAAGGTTAGCAAACTCTTCTTTATGTGGAAGGTTGATTGAACCTTGTATAAGACTATTAATGAAGTCTGACAAGGCATGGATCAGTATTTAATAGGCAGTGGTCCTAATTGCAAATTGTTCAGATGTATGTTTGATATATATTGTGGCTGCATTTGTAACTGCTTAAGCTCTTAAGAAGATATTCAAACTGGTATAAGAGCTTCACGTCAAGTGTTCAAATTTGGGCTCCTCCTATCGTTGTTTGATGTGATTGAATCCACATCTCGTGTTTCACGCTTAAGGTCTGAATTACAGGCAAAGAATGTCAAGATATATGTTTGATGTGTATCCTGGGCTTGTTTTCTAGTAGCTTAGGTTGAGAAACAAACAGTTGCTCAACAGAAATGTTGAGAGATGGTTTTGAAGTTCACAGGAACTTAATGTAATGGGGATTGCGTGCTAGAATAAGGATGGAGCAATGCAACCTGCCCTATATGGCATAGGATCCAACACTTATTGAAATTCCCTATGAACAAAAACACGAGAGTATTGTACTAAGTACTTACAATTTTATAAGGAAAAAAAAAATCGAAAAATGAGGGAAGGATGTGGTTTTGATAATATTCATATATTTGGGATATAAATATGTGTACCTACATGTAATAATAAATTTTTGGCAAAATGGATGTATAACCCTATGTGATTCTATTGAGTTTAAAAGATTATGCTCAATATTTGTTATGGACTTGGTTCTGGATAGCTCAAGTTTTGGGAAGAAATTATGCCTAACATGGGAGCTCAATGCTAAAATTCAAATCCTAAAGTTTCTTGTTATTGTACCTATTAATACTGGCAGAGTATGTTCCTTCCTCTTGTTTGTATACACAAGGGGATTGCATTGACATTTATTCAAGTCTCAGCTTGAGTTGCATGTGAGTTAGGTTACTTACAAAATATGCTCCCTATATAGAAGAGTTTCTTTTCTAGTAGTTGAGTTTTGGGGAAAGTATGGTCATTTAAGTATAAAAGTTTGGGAGTTCCCGGGGAAGGTGATAGTAGGGAGGCACAAGAAAAATGTGAGGAGATCTTGAGGGCAATAGAGATTCATGATAAGACTGAAATCACTTTCTTCCCCTAGAGTGATGACGTTGTTAGTGGAAATGCTAAGCGAGCTATCTCAGCAATTGAGCTTAGCTTTTGGGCAATAAAGATGGCATAGTTTTTGCTTAGTAAGCAAGCCACAACAACAATTGGGCTTAGTTTTTGCTAAGCAAGGGAGCCGCATAGGCAAAATAATGTGACATGACAATTTATTTCACGTCACAGTGAGCAAATTGAGGTACTTGATTGAATAGAAACACAGTTAAGATACTTGACTGTATAGGTACTTGTGGTGTCATTGTTCCTAACACTAGTGATTCCATTCGCTGCATTTTACTTTATGAAAAGTGAGACAAAATTCATCATACATACTCCTAGAGGCTTCCATGCATGGGTAGGAGTTTCTTTAAGCATCTAAAATATTTGCTAATGGATCGTTTTTACTCTGAAATTTTTTTGTTTTTCAATAATTATTCCAAAATGTCTAGGCTGTCATGCTGGCACTTACATCCATATGCTAGAGTAAATGTATGCTGTTTTGATTGTCTTGCTTGTGAATGACTAAAGATTTATTGATATGTTAGCTGGTTGAAGCATTGGTTAATTGTCTTTTCTTACTGCTGTAAGTGATCTCCTCTGGTTGCTGTAAATCATTGTATATTCTAGAATACTAAAGATTATGTTATTTATAGTTGGAGAAGGAGGCACTTATTAAAGGAGTTCCTGTGGGGCAGACATTAGATATAAAAATACCACCTCCACGCCCCAAAAGGAAACCAAGTAATCCTTATCCTCGTAAGATAGGTGCTAGTACTCCTACACAGCCGGTGGGAGGGAAAGATGGTGGAATTTTATCTGTGTCACCATCAGATTGTGAGAAACTGGACTCAGAGACTGCACCATTTCTTGAGGTTTCTTCTTTCTGTACTCTTCAGTTTTATCATGTATGGCTTTTGACTTTTCTGTCATTTTCTCCCTAGCAATTTCAGTGACATTGTGTGCATTCATTTTAGAGAGCTAGTGGTGGAGAGAAGCTAGCAAATTCCAAAGAGCTTCAGGATGACAATTGCTCAGAAGTGTTTAATCTGCCTCAGGAAGCTCACTGTTCTTCTATATCTTCAGCCAACAGAAGTGTTGTTCCAACACCAGTGGCTATCCAGAATTCATGCACCTTCAAGAAGTTTGTTCCTTCATTGAAAGAGGTAAGAAATCTGATTTCACCTTTACTGACCAATTTAGAGTTATGCACTGGATAAATCTAACTCCAAACAGGGAGTTCAGGATAATGGGCCAAGAAAAGTTTCTAATTCGGAGAACTCTGATCGTTCGCATGAGAAATCAGTTCAATGCAGAATGGATGGATATGATGGCCTGCCAGCGGATGAGATGCAAACTGCTCATAATTTCCCAAGGCATGTTCCAGTGCATGTTTTAGATGCAAACCAAATGAAGTGTACTCAGGCCCCCTTGCAGGATGTGTCATTCCAAGACTCCGCATTTGACCCAACTGGAGAAGTGAAAGCACGCCCTAACCTATTCTCAAATCAAACTCCATCTGCAGCTAGTGAACATCAAAAGGATGCCCCAAGAATGGATCATCAATCATTTCCGGCATTTCATCCTCCCTTTACCCCAGTTCCCCATAATGAAGATGACTACAGATCATTCCTCCACCTCTCATCCACATTTTCGAGTCTCATTGTTTCTACACTGCTACAGAACCCTGCTGCACATGCAGCGGCTAGCTTTGCTGCCTCACTTTGGCCATACCCTAATGTGGAAAATTCTGCAGTAGATACTCCCGTATGTACTCAAGGAACTTTTCCATGTCGACCATTGAGCTCCAGTCCAAGCATGGCCGCTCTAGCTGCTGCTACAGTGGCCGCTGCAACTGCATGGTGGGCAGCCCATGGGTTGCTCCCTCTCTGTGCTCCTCTTCACACTGGATTTACTTGCAATCCTACATCTGCTACGGCGGTTCACTCCCTGGATACTAGTCAAACTCCAGGAGTGGAAAAAGAGAGAAGAGAGTGTACCTTTGAGAACCCATGCTCACAAGAGCATTTGGACCCAGAACATTCTGAAGCTCTGCAAGCTCAAAATTCAGCTTCCAAATCACCTTTAGGATCATCGTCAGACTCTGAGGATAGTGGAGGGGCAAGGTTAGATACTAGATCAAAAGCTGCTGATCATGAGAAGGCTGCAGTAGAGACCAATTCCCAAGAAAACAAATCAAAGGGAGGAAAACCAGTTGATCGTTCCTCGTGTGGTTCAAATACACCTTCTAGCAGTGAAGTTGAGACAGATGCGTTAGAAAAACAAGAGAAAAGCAAGGAAACACCAAAAGATCCTGATCCAAACGAATCCATTCTGGAATACTGCAATCGTCGCTGTAGAAGCACCAGCAATGTGACTGACTCTTGGAAGGAGGTGTCTGAAGAGGTGAGCAATGTTGATCTATGAATGAAGTTATTACAATCATAATAATATTTCCCTTGTCATGCTCTCTCATCACGTGAAAATTGTCAGGGTCGGCTGGCTTTTCAGGCACTTTTTTCCAGAAATGTTCTGCCACAAAGCTTTTCGCCTCATGATACGAAGAACGAAGGGCAGCAGAAGGAAATTGTGGAAGAAGATGAGCAAAATGATGAAGAGGTAGATAAAGATGTATCAACCTTAGACCTCAACAGTAACGTGCATATCTCGTGTTCTTTTCATCAAGGTTCTGAGAGGTCTGGAGTTGTTGACGATGGCGAGGAGGGGCTTCTGACCATTGGGCTAGGTCAGGGAAAGCTTAGGACTCGTCGAACTGGATTTAAACCATACAAGAGGTGCTCAGTAGAGGCCAGGGAAACCCGGGCAGCAAATGTCAGTGGCCAAAGTGAAGAGCAAGGGCACAAGAGGATACGCTTGGACGGGGAGCCTTCAATGTGACATTCCATAATGCATGCATTCAATGAAGGAAAGCTTTGTCATTGCATGCTTATTTTCAGTGGTATCTATTCTCGTTTCTCTGTTAATTTGCAGCTCACGAAACTTGTCGTGTTACTTGTGTGTACTGATGTCTATTACCACGTAGTTCCGATATTGAACTTGAACCCAGGCAACTGCATTCGAAACTTTTTCTGCATAGAACTTCATAAGGATTACTCTATGACTCCGTGAACTCTTTCCTACAATGATGTTCTTCCTATGTCACATGTCAGAATTGTTTCTTCTTGCGACCCGAGTCTTTTAAAAAATTAATTTGGTGAACTGACACGAGTCCTATGTTGAACATCTTGCTTTCAAACTATGAAGAATTTGTCAATTGTTCTTTATGGAACATAGCAAGTTACTTGTGGCACATATTTATCTTATCAGTCATGGAAATCGTTCACCCCAAACAGGATGTTTCGGCTTGGTACTGATTGTTTTGCTAAAAAAGATCTCCTGGATTCCTTAGGTCGTTTATATTTGTCAGTAGAGAGGTAAACTATTGGGACCATTCAGATTAAATTTCCAAATCGAGGTTTACCTATCAAAAGAAATGGTTCGTGAATCGATGTCAGGTGTTTTAAGGCAACGGGCATAGTTAACTATTATTAAGGCTTGGGTGACATGAAAACATCCATCATGATAAAAGAAAAGGAAGGAGGAAGAAGATTCAACGTCTAGAGGAGGTTTTTGCTTTTCTTTGGAACTTGTGAGAATCACTATGAATCTATGATCACTAATGAGATAACCAAGGAGTCAATGGAACTTACAAATATATTCGATAAAACGCTTTAATGAATTAGACTACGCTTTGGGCAAAAAGAAATGGAGAGCCAAGTCGTCATCGGCAACAAATTAACAGCCAAAACTCTGGAGGGCCATGTCGGAAGGCCACTGCGTGTTAGGACACTGTTTAGGGTATGCACGCTGTTAAAAGCATGTATCGTGTCTGATTCTGTTATATATTAAAAAAAAGAAGAGAAAAGGAATACGGAAATTTCTTTCCTTGTTGGAGTCGGCCAGTTTCATGCTGAGTACAGTTTTTTGTGAGGTTTGTATATATATACTTTGAGAGACCAAAACAAATTTTTGGCCCCGTGTGTAGTGAAGGGCTTGTTGGCATTTCCCTTCAAGGTACACTTGAATTACCCTGGAAGTAATAATAGCGTTCGAATCCACCACAAATTCTAATAGTAAATATTTGTGTATTCCTTTACAAGAATAATAGTTTTATGAGGAATTGTGAAGGCACATGATGAAATTATTGAGTGTAATTGGGGCTGAGAAATATTAAAAAGCATTTATATAATTCGAGTGTGGTTATAATATCTATTACATCACTTTATGTATAGTGGAATCTTTTGTTATTCTCCTTATAGATATTGTTTCACTAATGGAATTACACAAATTTGGTGCTCCATTGCTTTGTTGATCTTTGTGTTGATGTCTGGTCAACTTGCTTTCCCAACAATTGCTATTGGAGATTTTGGTTCAGTTGAAGCCGAAGCATATCGATTGCAACAAATGAAAGAAATGTGAAAATTGAAAGCTTTGAGGGAGCAAATTTTGGTTTTCAAAAGATGCAGATTGATGATTATCACTAAGGAATTCTCATCAGTCCTTGTATGGGGTGAAAGAGGAGTTGATGAAGCAAAATGATTGGGATTTGCTAGATAGGGAAGTGACAGGTGTTATTTCTTCTTAGGCTAATGTTGGCTTGTAAATGGTAGGTTTAACATCGTGAACGAGAAGATCGCTCTCAAATTGATAAAGACCATTATGCATATATACGAGAAGTCCTTTGCAAGAAACAAGGTTTATTTGATGTGATATCTATTAAACATGAAGATAGGCGACGATGCATCGGTTGAAAATCACATGAACAAATTCGATCTGATCTTAAATTATTGTTGATGAGGTACATGTTTTTATTTTATTTTATTTTATTATACAAGTGCCTAAAAATTGGCTACTATTGTTATTATTTTTAGTAATTTTTCTAGCTCAAGAAATTTGATATTTGATGAGGTTCGTCATCTGGCTCTAATTATTTGAATAGCATTGAGTAAACCTGTGCCTATTGGTTTTGTTAGGAAATAATAATAAGGGTAAAATAGTCAATAGTTAATCTTATATTGAGAGAGTTACTCATATATATTGTATGTATTTTTGTAATCCTTTTTTGATTAAGAGAATACAATACGTAGAATACTCTTTCTTCCAACATGTTTAATAGGTGAAGAAATAGGAAGAAGTAGTACTTGTAGTAGCAAATATAGTGTAATTGTAGTGCATTTGTGTATGGTGGTGTTGTATGTAGGAATTGTAGCAACGAGAGCTATCTTAGAAGGGATTGCCTTGAATTAAGAAATGAGAAGGATAAGGGAATTAGCATATTGAGTATGTTAATGATGTTGAAGCTCTAGCGAGTAATTTGGGCACTACTGATTGTCTTGTCTTCATCAAGATTTGTCATGGTGGTTGCCTTTTTATTTTTCTGTTTCGTGCTACACCAAACATAAACTGGTTTGTTGCTTCAATGTGCAAGTAGTGGTAAAGGGAAGTTGCAGAACAACACAAAGTGTTGTGTCATGGGTGTTGATGATGGCAGAATTTGCATGATGGTATAGTGAAGATATTTACCAATGTGATGCACATTCTAGAATTGAAGAATTTGATTTCCTTGAGTAGTTTTGGTGGAAGAAGGCATCAATGTTCTTGAGAGAATGGTGTCCTGAGGGTAGCTTAAGATGCCCAGGCGGGAATGAAAGGGATCAAGTATAGGGGCTTTATTTTAGCTTCAAGGAGGATGGTGATGAAATTCGCTATTAAGAAGCTAAATGTATTTGTTTACAAGCAAGAATTGTGACATATGCATTTGGGATATATCAACAACAGGAATATGAAATTTTAAGTGGTTTGAAAGTTGAATGTATGAGGGTGCCGGGACTTGGCTAAACAAAGAAAAATGTAGTATAGCATGGATATTGAAAAAATCACAAAGATTTGATTCACTTGAATGTTTGCTGGTTTTCACCGTTCCATCGAGGAAGAGCGCAAAATTATGCCGATAGTTGTAGACGACTATGAAAGAATACCTAAGTTTTTGTATTGGTGTACAAGTTTGAAAAATTGTCAAGATCAACTCGTGAGAGTTTCAACTAAAACAAGGACACATAATACGATTAAGCAAGTGGAAACTGACAATGGAATGTAGTTTTCCTCAGAACTATTATAGAAATTATCCAACAAGTTAATTATGCAAAGTAGATGAGCAAAATAATACTAGAAAAAAGCCCAAAAAATGCTCTTTAATGCTATTATGGCTAGGAGATTCCTAACGGATACAATTAGTACGAGTTATCGAGTGAATAAATTCCCATCGGTTGCGATCATAAGTTGGACTCTCATGGAAGTGTGCTTAGGCAACAATACTTATTATATTGTTCTTAGAATTGGTTGCTTGTGTCATGTTTGAGTGGGTGATAAAAAGCTCGATGAGAGGGCAAGAATTTGTGCATTCTTGTGTTATGCACACAGTGAACAAAGCTATCAACCAAACTTTCCTGAAATCATTTCACCTTTTGTGAGCAAAGAACTTGCGTTAACAAATCTCCAATAGTCTCTAGATAGGAATAATGTGGCAATATTTACACGGAGTTCAGTCATAATAAACTTAAGATAGAGTTGTTACCAAAATTGGATGCTTTCATAGTAGTCGACATAAACGATGCTTATAACGAAGTGGAGCCTGTAAAATCAAAGGTCCTTACAGTAGAGTTTGACAATGTTCCAAATCAATTTTCTGATAATATAGAGGTAGCAATGATTTTACTAGATGAAGTTTTTGTTTGAAAGTCTCTATGAAGTGGCTGGAAATGTGGATAGAGTGGCCATCTTGTTAAGGACCAAGCAGAGTAAAAAAAACATGTAAATTAAATGTTGGGCCAAGGGTATATAGACAATGTTTTCCTACATCTTGTCTATTGACTCGATAAGATTGTTGTAGTAAAGGTATGGAGGGATATCCTGGTTCACCTCCGACTCAGGTGGAGACAGTAGCTTCTTGGTTTTTTTTTTTCTTTCCAGTCTTTCCTTTTTCATTCGTTCAGACCACACAAACGAGAAATCCTTGTTTAAATCCGGCCGGTCAATCAAGATGTTGATTTCGTGCGACCCACCAAAATTAACTTTGGGGGAGGGAGGGAGGGGATCGATCCGGCCCAGTGGACCCGCTTTCATGGGAGGAATTGCCGGTGCAAACGTGGATGCGAGGATTCGTTCGGCTCACCACCACTACCCTCCCACCACTGACTTCAAAACTTTGACTTTGGAGTTGGGCAAAGCTTAAATATATAAGGAGGCGGAGGACGCTGCAGTCTGCACATCGGTTGTATCTCCCGTCTCATCTTCCTTGCTCAACTAAAAAAACATCGATCCGTCTCTCAGCCCCGTCCCGTCTCAGGTAACATCATACATTGCTACTTGCTAGTCGACTTATGCCATCTTCGTTCCCCAGTCCTCCGGCGTGGTTATCTGTGTCTTTACCTGCATAGGTCATTTTGCTTCCTCTAGATCCAAGTCGCAACCCCCCACTGAGCAGAAATGAGTGGTGAGGCCAATGCAAATGAAGGAGGTGAAGGAAGCCAATCCCAACCTCAGACTCAGCGACCCGTTCCTCGCCTGAACGAGAGGATCCTTTCTTCCCTGTCACGGAGATCTGTTGCCGCCCATCCTTGGCATGATCTCGAGATTGGTATTTGCCCCTCTTTTGATCACTCCTTCTGATTAATGATAATCCTCTCCTCTCTCATTCTCGCTTATCTGCAGGACCCGGTGCTCCCCAAATTTTCAACTGTGTATGTCTTCGTTAACCCACCCTCGTTCCTTTCTCTTGTTAAAGCAGAACCAGATTCTTACTTGCCACTCGTGTTGCTTTGGTCACGATAGGTTGTGGAGATAACTAAGGGAAGCAAGGTCAAATACGAACTTGACAAGAAGACTGGCCTCATTAAGGTATAACCCTTTCTCTTTCATCCTCCTCTTTCCCAGCTCCCTCAATCGATGATATCTGCAATGGGACCTCCTGGGTCCGTCAAAACTGAGCTAGCTGTCATGAGAAACTGCAGCCACCATACTTGTCTAGTAACCCACCTTTTCTTTTTTCCTCAGGTTGACCGGGTGTTATATTCGTCAGTTGTTTATCCTCACAATTATGGGTTCATCCCTCGCACTTTATGTGAAGACAATGATCCACTGGATGTGTTAATCCTGATGCAGGTAATCTCTCTCTTTTAGGGTTATAGACAACAGATTGATCATTTTGCTTCTGCTCAATCTTCAATAAAAGGATTAGCGTTGATAAATGACTACCTCTCAACTTTTTCCAGTTCTTGTGAAGTATTGTTTGGGAAATTGCAATACGCCGAATCAGTTGAGGGCTTTTAAGTTACTGAATTTCAAGAATAGCTTGATATACCCTATGATAAGTGACTAGGGATTGGGTAAACCCCCAACCTTTCCTTCTTCTCAAATCCTTGATGGAGGGGGGTGTTTTGTCCCAAGTCCTTTGTTGCAAAACATAGGAACTTATCTACTGCGCTAGCCAGCACAGCACCTTTGCATATAGTGTGTACATCGTTCTTAAAAGAGTGGGCAAGGTCCTAGTTGCTCTGAGTTGGCTTTGGACAGTCTGTTTGGCTTGGCCTTAAGGTGTGAGTGCAGTCTAGGTTACAATTTAGTGGTATGTTACTGTTTGATGACAATTCAGCAGCACGTAATTGTTTATCTTCTATCATCAAGAACTACCTTGAACAAATTGACCTTTGACAAACTATACTATTGTCCCTTTAATAAGTTGAACCTATGTTGTGTCAGTATTCGGCTAGTCTTGAACTGTATGCACCTATAAATACTATTGCAGTATTTACTGCTAAGTTTTAACAACAATTTTTCTTTTTCCGACTGAATTTGTTGACTAAGTGCATGCTATTTTAATAGGAACCAGTCCTTCCTGGCTGCTTCCTACGTGCTAGGGCCATTGGACTGATGCCCATGATTGACCAGGTAATCTAGTTAAGGTTGTTGACTGTACTGAATGAAGTGGCCAGGCTTTATTGAGAGTGTAAAATAAGATGCTTGTGCTTTGAATGCAGGGAGAGAAAGATGACAAGATCATTGCAGTATGTGCTGATGATCCAGAGTACAAACACTACACGGACATCAAAGAGCTTCCCCCCCATCGCCTTTCTGAAATCCGCCGCTTTTTTGAAGATTGTATCCTTTTAAGAGTGAGCCATTTCTTTTTGTCATGGGGTTGTTTATTGTAAAGTTGTGTCCTTAAGAAGTGGAACAGACAAGAAGAATGAAAACAAGGAGGTAGCTGTCAATGATTTTCTGCCCTCAACAACTGCCATTGAAGCCATCCAGTATTCAATGTAAGTTGATAATGAAACATGCCAAGGGAAGTTTTGTCAAATCTTACCATTTGCTTTATTCTCATACCAGTTCTCATTTCTAAGATTATGTTGCAACAAGCAGGACGAATTAGTTATAATTTGGTAGGAACATCACCTGTTAAAAGTTTTTGTCATCTTTACGACAGTACATTTGAAAAGAATCTAATTTCTGGACGATTTAGGAAGATTCACTCTCTTGCCACATATGAGAATGCTGAGTCTCTCACACGTGTACACATGCACGTGAGCAGGTGTGGTTTGTTAGTGAGGAGATTAAATAATCAGACTAAAATTTTTTGAATCACTGGTACAGGGACCTTTATGCTGAATACATTTTGCACACCCTGAGGCGATAATATTGCGGGCTTTCTTTCAAGGTCAGCAAGATGTTTGACAAAGCAATGGATGGAATGTTGTCAAGATCTGTTTTGGTTATGTTCATGCTTGGTGTTATCTGTCTCTGCCCACTTGGTTGAACTTCTGGCGAATAACCGATGATGTGCTATCTTAATGTGGTGGACTAATAATTTGCTGAGAGACTATTGATATGAAGAAATTCTATGAACCATTGATTATCTCATGTTTCTAGCTGATGTACTTCAAAATGATGTTTCAAAATTTGGGAGCTCGATTTCAGTATGACATTATTTTATATTGTTCTTTTGGGGAAAAAGAAGACAAAAGCATAGTAGCGTACAGCTAATACCCAAGCTGGACCGTATTTTTTGAGTTGGATCACTCCCCCCATGTTATGAAACTGAGTAGGGAGGGAAGGGGGATGAACCATAATAGGGTTGCCTATCCTCATAGGAGATAAATGGGCTGCCAAGTATAGATTTTAGGTAGGGATGAGTATGGTTTCAAAGTAGAACCTAGAATCAAATAATCAAATTGGTGGAAACTTGTACGATTCTAGGTTCCAAGATATGCATGGTAGGTTCCAAGTCTTTTTTAGTACGACCCCAATTAAGGAAAAATATCCTATATATTTTAGATTTCGCTGGACCAAAAAAGTTATTGTTCTTATTTCTCTATCTACATGTCAAATATTTAAAGGCTTGTATATAGTGCAATAGTTTTAACTAGATTAAGCCCCACGATGCAATTGAAAAAACTTAAAATTTCTTTATAAAATAGTTTTTTCAAGAAAATTTTTGAAAACGTTTTAAATAAATAATGCTTTTTCCTATTCATTCATACACATTTTTATTTTGTCAATTGAATTCTAAATATTTTCCATCTAGTAAATTTTAGCCAGAAATTGCTGATGTAGGTTTTGATTGTCTTATTTAGCACAGCTAAAATAAATTTTAATAATATTTTTGATTTATTTATTTATTCTTTTCTTTTCTTTTCCTTCCTTCTTTCTCTAGTTGGCTGCCAAGCCTAGTTAATGGCTGATGACTAGCTAAAGGCAAGGGCCGCCCTCGCTAAGATTTGGCAAGGGGCAACCTTGCTGAAGGCCCATGAGGGTCACCCTTGTTGAAGGCCCACGAGGGCTGCCTCACCAGAACAGGGCAACCTCGTCAGTTTCAAGCGAGCTATTGCCATTAGGCAAATTGTGCTCGATCAATTGCTGTATACATCTTTTTACATATATAAAATTGCGCGATCGAGGTTGGTTTATTAGATAATTTATTTCACAATATGCATTTCATTTTTCCAAATAAGTTACTGCCATCAGAGATCATTTGACAATCCTAGAAAAGTTCCCAATACTATGATTTGGCTCCATAAGGGCCCTGCTACTTTCTACTTTTCACACGATCTGAGGGGAAACATTTCATAAAAATCGTTCGTTAATTCCTGTATAATCAGTGTTCCTCTCCAGTTTCTGGTGCTGTTTATGCCAATAGTGTATATAACCAAGCAATGGTCATAGTTCTTTACGAAACCCCCCTTCCATACTTATCCAGCGAGAGACCTAATAATAACCAAAAAAATAAAAATAAAAATCCCTGTCGCACTTGGTCAGGCAAGAGAACAAGAGGGGAGCATGAATGCATATTAAGGGCCATCTATAATATGATTTTAATGTCAAGAGTACCATTTATTTAGAAGTTCCAAGAGAAGAACCGCAGCAGAATCCTTCGCCTTTTTGACACTTGGCATGGGCTCCCCCACACATTCATCCGTCCATCCCCTGTCAGTGGTGTTTACACGAACGGCAAACGTGAACCGCTTTGCATGTGCAGGGCCACCCTCATTTACACACCTGAAGGTGCATATAGATTGAACAATCAATGATCATAGTTCAGAAGTAGCAATAAGACAGGACAGGACAGATTCAGTCTCTTACTTATATAATGGCATTGGCCAGTTTCGACGCAAACATATGTCATTCAGTGTCTGCCTCGTAAATGTTTGGTTACCATTTTTCTTCTTTCCATCATTGTTCACCTTAGCATCAGATGTATCCCTTTCTTTCAGAACAGCAAGAGCATTTCGTGCAGCAAGTTTCTGCGCCATCTTTTTTTGTGGATTCTGAGCAACCCCAACCTGTACCCCATCAACAAAGACTTCAACTGTAGCCAAGTTGCCATTTCGAGAGGCCTTATACTCCAAACCTTCAGCCTGCTGCTGGCAGCGCTCTTGCAGCTCCCTGACAGGATGCATTGGGAGTCTATCTGGAGTGACCATGGGGTGCAACAATGGCTGAAAAACCTGAAAAGATAAAAAGAAAAGAAAAGAAGAAGACAATTCATTACTCTAGATACTCTCTCTGTATTCACCTTCGACTTCCAACAGATTAAAACAAACTTCAACTGTTTTCCAATAACTTTTTTCTTTCATTTATCCTCCTTTTCTTCTCCAAGTGAGCATTTTGCGAAAAAGACTGCTCATAGGTCAACCAGATAGAACTAACCTGCCACACAACAGCAGTATCATGTCCACTATCAAGGAATATAGCACCAGCAATGGATTCAACAATATCGCCAAGGACTTTTGGTGCTTTGCAATCTCCTAAACCAAAAGAGTTGAAACCTGGCTTTGACAATTCATCCTGAACTTCCTTTACGAAGTCCCTGATCTGGAAAAATGGGCCAAAAGACCTAATAGTCATTACCCTCAGACAATTCAAACAATATTGTTTGCAGGTCATGTTATATATCAAACAACCACAAAAGAAATTTAATGATGATAATATGTCACAAGCAAGAAAGAAAGAAAGAAAGAAATGAAAAACCTGCTTCTCCAAGGCACTGGACCCATGCCGAAGGTGTAAATGGAGCTTGTGTTTAACCGCAACACGTGCAAAGTTCTCATTGTTTACAGCAGCAGCGCGTAAATCAGTCAAGCGGCCAGGTGGAAGATCAGTGTAAGTAAAGAACAAATGCTTTGTAATAAGATGATCCAGAACTGCATCACCAACAAACTCCAAGCGCTGGTAGCAAGAGACTCCAGAAGATGGTCGTGAAGCATGAGTAATAGCTTCTACCAAGAGGCCCCTGTCTTTAAACTTCACATTAAGGGCAGATTCTAAAGCATCAAAATTGACACTCCTGAGGATGCTCTCTGGGACATTTGATGGCCTGATTGTGCATTCTTTCTCATCATTATCAAACTCAACCCGTATTCCTACCCATTTCATTAAGTGATTGGCAGCATTCTTCCCACCTTCAACATAATACACCCCAATCAATGCTTCAACAACATCTGCTAGTGTCTTGCTAGACAGAACTCTGTAAGAACTTGAGTCACTTTCAAGTTCACCATCTTCAATGCTTTCATCATCATACTCAGCCCTGCTTACATCTAACCCACCTCCAACTTCAGCAAGTGAATGCTCCATATCAAACAAGGATGTTTCATCCTTTGTATCCTCATCGAAGACAGGAAGCACTCCTGGTGCAGCCCATCTAGATGGAGCAAATCTATCCGCTTGGATATATGATTGAAGTGCTTTATTCAAAGCATACTCATACAAAACCATGTTACTCACCATTTGTTGCCTCATTCTGGTCAGCTGACCCTCATGCTTTTGCGGGTATCTAAGAAATAAAAATTTGCTCACAACCCATTTTAAGTAGGCATCTCCCAGCAGCTCTGCTCTTTCATAACAGAACGTCTCCTGACATGAGGCTGCAGTCAAAGCTTCCAAGATCTGTTGAGACAAAAGAGATGCACTGATAAGGTACAAAAGACAGCAACTTTTACAAAGCTTAGAATATGACACACCTTCGAAGCAGGGACCGGATAATCTATTACATCCTTGAGTTGAATTGCAAGCAGTATGCTCTCTACCCTTCTCATTATTGAAGGTAATCGTTGAGCTCCACGAACAAGTGACCCAGGAAGTGGATGCACTAGACAGAGTTCAGGGGGGAGGAACACATAATATGTCCTGTCAAGAATTTCCTCAGATTCACCTTATTGAGACAGAAGAAGCAAATCTCATTAGACATGGGAGCAATAAACCTATAACCCAAAAATTAGAAACTAAATCTATCCTATCCATTTAACATAAAAAAAATAAAATAATAAAGTCTAAAAGGAATGGTAAAGCACCTTCCGAGTGTTCAAATCTAGGCGACAGTAGGTTCTTGCAATATGACACACCACGTCCTTTGATCAATGGTTGTTGTTTATTGACCAATTCAACTCCGTACCTGAAAGACAAATTCACATGTGAACGTGAGAGAGAGAGAGACGCAGGAAAGAGAAAGGAGCTGCCCCCCGGGGGGATCTTACTTTTGTCTGTAATAATCAGCATATGAGCTATACTCCAATGGGCCAAGATAGCCTTCTTTTCTTGGAAATGAGTTCTCTGCAGTCATATCATAACATATGGAGTCAACATAAAACCTCTTTCCAGAATGTGCAGCTGTCACAATCCTTCCCACCAAATCATTAGAACTTATGCAAGAATCAGCCATCATCAATTTGTCTTTGGTTAAGTCCTGATTCTTTTCCATTTCAAAGGCATCTCTGTGAGGAATCAATCCAGCAGCTTTCACAACATCAAATTGTGCTACAGCTCCTCTAATCCCATAAGTTGGATGGGACTTGTGTCCAAAAGCCATACCGTGCCGCAACTTCCCAAACCCATACTCCCTTCTGTCCCCACCAAGAGTACGCTCGTTTGTACCTAGGTACACATCTGGCCGGGCTCTCTGAAGTGGATTGCTCCATGCATTTGTTTCAACGATTTCATCGACCAGATCCCAGTCAACCTCTTTAAGTGGATCTATAGATTTATCGCCAACCAAAGGGACAAATAAATAAGCCTTCGCAGGATCCCATGGAGTGGTTGAAGGTTCAACATCCACATCCAGCACAATGCTCATCAATCGTACATGAAAGCTTTTCAGAGATTTTAACTATCCATGAACAGAAGGGGAAATTAGTTAAAAACTAAATAAATACCCAGATTAAAGTGAATACAAATAATTATCAAAAAGCAGATATACCTGATTGTCAGTTATACTAATTGAGCCCCTATAAAGAAGAGATGCCTTTGTTATCATGGTACGAGCGATAAATAGATCCATGGACATCGATAACACCTAAAAAGAGCACGTGAATTTAGAACCAAACTCCACACTTCCTTCGCAACCAAAGAATTCGAAACTTTAAAGTACCTCTGCATCCAGCATATTTCCAAAAAGTACAGCAAAGTCCGAAACTTGAGTTAAAAACAAATCCTTTGTAGAGCCAATATTTGCGCATGTGACAGCGTACATATGAAGACGAAGCAATCTGGAGTCACTGCAACCATCTCGTCCATGCAAGATCCATTCTCCCTAAAGAGTCAAAAAGCTTCAGAAGATGCAATAGGTAGTATACATATGACAACTGGTGGAATTATCTATAACATGGGGAGCATAACAAAACATGTTCAGAAGAAACACTAAGAACCACAGAACTTGTCCCATCTCAACTTGACGTAAGAGTCTAGCATAGTTTTACTCCGGCTGTTGAAGTCTGTGACTGACCCAGTTGCGTAAATCAAATTGAGGGAAAAAAAATAAAAAAAGTTGACCAATCATATGTTTAATAGTATAAATCTCCAAGAAATGTTAATTTGCCAATAAATTGATTATTCAGACAGGAGAACATAACCATCTTTTGAAATCTTTAATATCTCATGACCCGACATGCAAACTTTGGTGGAAAAAAAATAATCCTAAGCTACAGTAAAATACTTCCTGCAAGGTGTGACTTATAAGGATGGAAAGGACCATTCTTGATGTCAACAGCACGTACGAGTAAAATATGGGGATAGAAACAAGGCAATACCAAAGAGATAGGAATTCTTATCATCTAATTAGTTCCATTATGGTAGTTATTGAACCGTTAATAAAAACTATTTGCCAATTGACATTGTTAGCAAAAAACAAAATGAACTCACCAACACCTTATCGACAATGTGCTTAAGCTTCTAAGAATTTGCAACTCTAATTAGATAGATAACTAAATTTAAACAGCCTCAGTAAACTAATCCTGTAGATTCTCTTGATAATGGATTATATCCCAATAGACATCTCAAGCTGAATATCTGATACATCCAACCGAATTTAACTTGGCAATTTGTTATATCCACTTGAGCCATAGTAGATTCAGGGAACAGAGATTCTACACAAACTTCTAAGGGCTAAATTGTGAACATGATTGAATGTACTTTTTTTTTTTTTTTGCAGCTAGCTAATTACATACGTTTGCTGTTCTCTTTCACGACTACTACATTGTGCAATTGCTGTTTGCAGAAAATGTTGGCTTTTGCATGTAAATGCAAGAGAAAGAAGGCTAATATAACCATGCTGAGCAGTTCCAAATCATATCAAAACTATCCAAATCATGCTGATCAGTTCTATACTATATCCATACCATGCTGATAATTTCTGGTGGACTGAACAAGGTTAACCCAAACTGGTTTTGCAAAACCATATTTTGGCAACTTTGGCAGAAACACGGTCAGTGGGACTTGGGGATACCCAAACACTGGATAGATCAGCTGATAAGATAAGATTTAAATGAGAGAAGGAACAATTCTCAGGCTCCTAACTTTTCCAAACAGAGTGCTTTTAAGTGCAACACGCTTGGTCGCCAGCTGCTAACTTGCCATTCCTATTCTTATTCTCCAGTTGATAACTGATCAATTGTCACAAACACTGAAAATATTTGTTTCGTTTTGAGAAAGATCTTAATAATCTGTTCTTCTATGCTGATATTACTGTTCGTTTTATTTTTGCATTCTTTTTTTTGGTGGAAGCAGGGTGGAAGGGGTCAATTAGAAAACTTTGGAGGTGAAGGACGACCTCCCTGTCAGCAAAACTCTTTTGATCAAAAGTATCTTGTGGGAATCAACTATTTATGATTCTTTGGTAGAAATAAATCAGAAAAAGGGCCATGTTGCTGCCAACCATTCTCTTTTTAAAGGAATATAATGAAAGAACTATCCAAAAGAAAGCCAATTCAATTATTTAGATTAAGAGACCAGTCTCCACAACATTTTTGTGATAAAAAAAAGGGTTCGTCTCTGTTAACTATTTAATAGTAATTAAATTAATTACTACTTTTTATTATTACCCCCCCCCCTTTTTTTTTTTTGGTTGTTGTTTGGGGGAGGGGGGCGAGGGGTTAGAAGTATGAAAGTGCACCCATGTGCACCAGACAAAACTGCTGGCCCATGCTAGACACAGGGAAAACTGTCAGCAAAACTCTTTTGATCAAAAGTATCTTGCGGTAATCAACTGTTTATGATTCTTTGGTAGAAATAAATCAGAAAAAGGGCCATGTTGCTGCCAACCATTCTCTTTTTAAAAGGAATATAAAGAAAGAACTATCCAAAAGAAAGCCAATTCAATTATTTAGATTAAGAGACCAGTCTCCGCAACATTTTTGTGATAAAAAAATGGGTTTGTCTCTGTTAACTATTAAATAATAATTAAATTAATTACTACTTTTTATTATTACCCCCCTTTTAATGTTTTGGTTGTTGTTTGGGGGGGAGGGGTTAGAAGTATGAAAGTGCACCCATGTGCACCAGACAAAACTGCTGGCCCATGCTAGATAACTAAGCAGGCTTCATCTCATCACGGTTCAAGAATATATTTCCCTACCAATCCAACATTTTGCTTCATAGGCCTTAAGTAAACTTTTTTTTAGTGACCTCTTAGAATAACCAAAACATTGCAAAAATCTAAAAGCTAACTATATGGTCATACAATGTTTCCACATCCAAAAGTTCACTAAGATTGAATCGTCAGAGAGATGAGGACAGCTAGGAAATTATGCTGCAAAATGTAATTATGAAGTACTCGAGGTTCCTTTGTTATAACAACCAACAGCTACCGTGATAAATAATGCATGCATGGCATATATACCTGGAGAATGTCAGCCACACCCTCAGGATAAAACTCCCTGTGTCGGGCAGTGCCAGGAAGAGGATCTCCTTCATCATTCTGGTCAACATTCTTCCCTTCTTCCCCACTTCCTTTATCTGGTAGTAGCATGTCAGTGAATGCTCCCATCTCATGGAGCTTCTTGCAAGCAGCCAAGCAAACAGCCTGTATGTCAGAAATAATTTTGTCAGATCCCAGTGAACCCCTATCTTGAGCTTGAGTGATGGAGAGAGAAAGACCACATGCCTGTTGTGCAAGTCGCATTGAGCTACATATAGGGCCCTCAAGTTTTTCAAAAGGTGCATTGCAAGGAAGCTGAAGCCTGCAGGAATATTCGGTGGGACCTCCAGGTTTCTCATGCCTCTCCATGATAAATTCAGGACGAAGAATTGAATATCTGAAGTGGTGAATGCAATTTTAGACAGAAAGAAAGAATTCTCTGGTGCTAAGTAGTTGAAAGAAATTACGAAAATATTGCAAATTGCGTCTACAATTCATCCATCATTGCACTTTGCATCTTGGACTTGTGTAAAGAAAATTGCTAGAGGGTGCCCTTAGGGCACTTTGTGAGGTGTGTTTAGGAAATGCCTAAAGCTGATTTTTGCATGTTTAATTTTTTTCTCTAATGTGAACATTCATTACACTCATACTCTATTTCAACATCTTGAATACATAAATTTTCTATTTGTGGTAATGCTTAACAAGTTCACTTAGGATATTCTCAAAAGAAGTGTTGGAAAAATCATACTTTGCATCCTGCAGTTTGTGCCACTAATATTATACATACCCTTTGTCCATCAATGTCATGTGCAGAAAGTTTTCTTTACCAAAAGTGCCCAAGGATATCATCATAATTATTTGAACTGATTTTTCTCATAAAAACTAGAAAATGACCCATTTGATGCCTTGGATCATGAGAATTGTATGATGATTTTGTTCACTTTTGAATTAGAATTTCATCCTTCATCATATTACATGATCCAAACTCCCACTCGTACTGTATAAAGTGAAATGAACTTCCTTATTCTCCATGTCACCATGCGCAAAAATTTTAAGCTTGAGTCGAGTAAAATATTTGGATAATTGACATTATCCCAAAAGGAAAAAAGGAAAAATTTAAAGCCAGAGCCACCAATTATGAATTTAGCTAGTCTTTTGCCAGGTCATAAGCTTAGTGACCTATTTCATGAGTTTAGATTGAAAAACATGGTCCAAATCATAAAAATGGTTCTAATATATTGTTGTCATCATAAATTGAGCCTATGGCAATAAACTTGATCTCATTGCCTTATATTTTAACTTGCCACAGTGTATTATTCTGTCTCTATAATTTCATCCCTATAAAGCAATTTCCTTGTAGTGCCATAACAGCTCTCTATATTTCATTTATGAAGATACCTTTGTTCTTTTGTTGCTTCTTTTTCAATGCGGAATATAAAACTTGAAATTAATCCTACTAAGGTAATGGAACTTCTAATTAAAATTTAACCTCATTAACCTGGTTGATGTTAAGAACTGAAAATCCAATAACCTAGAAACCATATTGAACAACAAACACGTAAACTATTCAAGAAGTACCAATCACATTTTTAAGTATTAACTATTTATAATTGAATAGATGTTTTGTGCTATGATAGAAAATGGAGCAAGAAGGAATATTTCAAAGGAAAACCTCATTGGAAAATCTCAACAAACCATATTACCCACTTAAGTGTTTATATTCAACTAATAATATATTTTTCTTTCTTATATATAGGTTAGACAAAAAGGAAGAATATAAATAAGTGCAAGATTGGGCAAAATATAGTTCATTAAAATATTCCTCAAGAAATCACATCCTTCGTTTCTGTTCACAACCTAATTCATCTTGATATATGTGAAATTCATCATAATATCATAAATTAGGCAATGGAACAATGTGATATATAAACAAATGGCCTCAATGAAAGAACTATTTTAGTATTAGATGGCAGTAAGGATTTCTTATCATGTTACATTCTATTAAGCTAAGTTAATTATGTTTAAAGGATAGAATTCAAAGATATAAGTAAATTATTGATGTCTTTAGAGAGAAAACATGATTCTAGTCATAATTCAATAGGTGCCCACTCTGAAACAAACTCACAAAAAATTCTAAAGGAATTTTCTAGTCATGTGATCACGTGTGGAAATTAAAGAAATTTAAAAAGAAGGCCTAAAATTTAAGCAGCAGTGTGCTACCCAAAAACCAAAAACACCACAGCCTACTGCTCCAGATTTTATATGAAGCAAAATCCAAGAATGATTTCCATTTAATTCCCCAATGACAAAATATATCAAATAAAACAGGAAAAGAACTGGGTGGCCTTAATCTTGAAAACTATCTACCAACTCTCAGTAAGGGAAAACTTTTGAAGATGGCCACATCACCTTATTTCTGTAACCATTCATTTTAAGTATGATGAGATTAGTTTGGCCAAATAAGCTAATTCACTGACCCACTCACTCCTTCCCTCTGCTTACTCTCTCTAATTCTTTTCCAATCTACGGATGCTTTCATCTCGACAATATTAAGATATAACAGAATTAGAGTAATTTCATCATCAGACTAACAAAAGAGGGAAAGGATGTAAAGTGCGACTCATAATATCAAAAGATGCAAAATTAAATTCCACTCACTACATGATGCAAAGTGTAGTTTTGCCACAACAATTATATCATACCTGTCACTTGGAAGCTGAGAGCAGTAGAAATGAATAAGTCCCACAGCAGAGTTTAAGCTGACGATAGCACCAGTTGACTCTACCTGGTACACCGTACCTAGTATAGCCTCCTGTGAAATTAACTTGGATGCGTCCTTTACATGACTAAGGTCAGTTCTTTCAATTGCTTCTTTTCGCAGCGTCTCCTCACTATTCCTTGCATTCCTCAAAAATGCTGCATGCGACAAATTTCCCCTAGGAAAACAAAACATCTGAAGATTGAGTTCACTCAAGTTGACCAATGCCACATAAAAAATACATGCATTTAGACAAACTTGAAATATTCACCTCTCAACCATCAAGATGTAATCTGACCCAGGCTTTCTAGCACGGCCACGTGACTGAATGTATGCCAAAACAGTTTTTGCAAGGTCAAATCGAATTACAACATTGCATTGCCTTATATCAAGACCTTCCTCAGCAACGCTAGTTGCAACCAGCAATGTCACCTACAAAGATGCTGTGTTAAATCAGAATAGCTACCAAATACCTCAGCTCTTCACAAGCTTCGGTCTTGAATTTTAACTAAACTTACACGACCATCTCGGAATTTGGCAATAGTCTCCTGCATTTGGCATGTCCTCATTTCCTGACTATTATTATGCCCAATCAAGCTCGCACATTTGATAAAACTTAAAGATGGAAGCTCTGCAAACACCTGCATGCTTCGATGAACACAAAACAATATGAGGAACCTGAAAAGAGAATGATATATAGAAGAGCCGGAGATATTCTTAAGTCAAACCTTAGGAAGAACCAAAGCAGCAACAACACGCTCGACAAATATAATTGCCCGAAAATCCTCTGTATGCTGGTATTTGAGAAGTATTTTAATTAATGCCTGCACTTTTGGCGTCACCTTTCCATCAGCCACAGCCGCTCCTATTATGACATCCACATGCTCTCCACCAGAAACAGCTGTATCAAAATCAAATCCAAACATGGAATCAAATAGTATCCAACTTCACGAAGTGTTCTTCCAGAATTTTAAAATTTTAAAATTGCATCTAACTCGCACGTATAGGTGCAATTCTTTTCATAACTGTGCTATATGTGTTTTATAACCCATAAAGATGAATCTGCTACATTCGCTGCAATCACAATATCAGTATAAAGAACAGACGTATTGAAGTGCTATTACCAATAATTACCATGAAACCTAATAGCATGATGGTGCCCAATTGATAAAGAATAGAGGCTTTCATTGAAACACAAACACATTGTACATTAGAAAGAGAGGCAAACAGAAACTAAAACATATTTGATTTTTTTCATTTGCTACTCAACATTTTGAAATTGTCCCAAAAAACACATTATTTTGATTTTTAAAAAAAGAAAAAGAAAATATTTAGTTGACTGAATAATTCAAATGTTGATATCTATCTGTTTTTAACAATTTGAGGTGTACGCTATAGTAAAAGTTAAACGGCAAAAGTAAAGTTTATAAAGAAAATGTTAAAAGTATATGTCACCCAAAACATTAATACTAGATAGAATTCAAGCAAGTCAATGTATATAAGAATCCAAAGTAGTAGCAACAGGAGCTCAAGTTCCTCAAAAAACTCATCATGTTTTCTCCAAATATACCATATAAGACAAACCAGTGTGCTCTCAGATTTCTTTGAAACTGAATCACCCTATTAAGACATTCCAACTACTAATAGCATGTTGTAGAATGACTTAAAACACCTTTGAAGAGCTGAAGATATGACTCCACAGGTTGAGAGAATGCACATATTTGCCACTGTCTCCAACATTTTTTCCATCATCAAGATTTACTTCTATATTCCTCCCTCCTTGTTTGCTTGCAAATTTATCATGTAATGGATATTTTACCTAGAGTTCCCACCAGTCGTGACGGATGATAATATGCAATTTAAAGCATTATAGTTTGTATTGGAGAATATTTTGATGCGGCAACACATATTATCACAGTACAATGGACTCTGTGCCCTTTTTTCTACGTAGTGTGTCAATTCTGTATGGCAATATTGTGATTCACTTGTATCCATTGAAATCTGCTATAAGCAAACCTCAGGGATTTCCCACACATCAGACAAAGGAAAGGGAATCCTCTAAAACCTCCAAAAAAAATAAACAGAGATTACTTCTGGATAAAATCAAAGTTAAGGGTCTACTCACCATGACTGTCGGGAAGCTCTCCTTCCTCCATCTCATCAATATCACTTACATCCAATGCGACCCCACCTCCTACAGACGTCATATCTTTCTCAAAAGCAGCTCCCTCTGACAGTTGGCATTGCAAGAGGGATACAACTTTACTTAGGTAGGATTCCTGAAACTTAACATCGAGCTGGTAATTTGTTCTCTCATCATTCTGCAAAGCTGTCAAAAAGGATTGCGCGACCTGGAAAAAAGTGCCTTAGCTAGCTGTGCAAGTTATAAAAATCAAAGGAAGAAGCAACATATTAACTTATTGGCACCTTGTAAGCACACCATTGTCCCAGCTCACCAAGAGCATAATTGATTGCTCTAAGCTTTTGTATTAAGTTAGCAGCACCATCACTCTCTGTTCTTTCAGAAACACCATAAACTTGGCGCAGTTCTTCCTTTGCACCTGCATCACGGGCACCCATAAATTGCCACTTGCTTCTCCTAGAACTAGATTGTGCGGCTTCTTCAACTGCCACTTCCATTTGTTTTATTTGCTCATGGAGGGACCACAGACTAGATGCTTTATCATACTCTACAACAACTTCAGATGGCATTGGAACATGCTTTTCCAGCTCCTTTCGATCTTTTATGGTACAGACAACAGAATCAAGCTTGCTTTCAAGATTCCTAATCTTGATTGCACAATCCATTTGACTTGAAACGCCTGACATATATTAAAACCAACAAGTGTTACTGCTATGAAATAAGAATATACTTACATATAATTCTCAATCTTTCAACTGCTCCTGAAAAGATATTATCTTGAAAAAGATAGAAATTGTCAAAGTAAAATCTGCTTTCACTTGTACCCTTTAAATTAACAGGTGAAGCAGTCATTCCAAAAACAGATGGTCTCTTCTCTTTGGGTGTTGTATGATAGAACTCAGACATCACCAAGGAATATGGATGTTTCTTCACAGCATGATGGCATTCATCCAATATAAGGAGATTTATAGCTTCCATTTTTATTATACTGTGCCTTAGGATGTTCAACAGTATTTGAGCAGTCATCACCAAAACCTGCAATAGAAGTAAGAGACCTCAAAAATGTAAGCATCACCATCATAACTGGAAAAAGAAAACCAAGAAAGCCTAATTAGATAAACTTATTTCGCTATATATACGGACCTACAAGAAAAAGACCTAAATTTCCTAAACTTGGAAAGAAAAAAAATGAGCATTCTTTGTGCTGAAGTTCTGTAATTAAGCAGAATCATCAAAAGTGTCTCTCCTCACCCTTCCCCCTGTGAAGCAATATGGCTTCTTAATATTCCTAACGGAATCTCTTTTTTGTTGGACCTTTGTGTGGGATAAAACTCTTACCATTGAGCACCTCAGAATAAAGAATTTCATTCACATCGATTGATGTTGCATATGCAAGTAATTCAATAACTCTGCTGGTCATCTTTCCATTCATTACAAATTAAACTTTCAACTCGTGGAATATATCCCTTCAGAGCTGCTTTTGTTCCTTGATATGCTATACTATTATTCATCTCTTGCAATTTGTGGATGGTGTGATCTCATAGAATTCATGTAAGGTTGTACCACCTTGTCTTAAGTGGCATATTTGGAGAGAGCTAAGTAAAATATTGTTTAAAGGAATGAAGCTTCTAATGCAAGTGTTTTGTCTTCTTTGATCCGGCACTTTCTACTATCTAATCATAGTCCTGTTTTTCTCTGTCTATCCCAAGAAAAGATATAAAGAACCTCAAACAGCATGTCTGTCAAGGCATCACTACATGCTTATCTGCTAAAAGTCACGTCTTCACATTTATAGTTATTTCATGTAACCACCCTCACTAGAGTGAACATTACTGAGAATTTGAATAAAAAGAAAAGAAGATTGTCAAGAATATAAATAGCAGAACTACCTGCTTTGTCTCAAACTCACGCTGCCACCGTCTAGCATCCCAGAAGTCCTGACCCATTTCACCACAATAATGACCAACTTGGTAACCAGTACGCTCGCGGATTACTTCAGCTTGCTGAATTGGACAAGAGGATCAGAAAAGACAACAGCTTATCAAATAAAGGCACTGAATAGAGCATATTAGATATCACAATAGTACTACGTGCGATAGAACTAATTTTGACGACATAAACCAAAAATTACCTGATAAACAAGTGGAACTTTAGGCACTAAAAATACAGCCAGCATTTTCTTGTTTAGCTTATGCAGATCAGCACAAACACTTTTGATGAGCAGAACAGCGATTAAGGTCTTCCCTGCCCCTGTTTCCAGAAAAGCTATCGTGTTCTTCCTTTTGGCCTGTTCAAGAACGTCCAACTGATATTGCCGGGCTTGTTCCTCAGGAAATCTCTCCTTATGATCTTCAGGCTTGTCGTCTACCCTCCCATTGCAGTCCTGAATATTGTCGGTTCTGGACTTCTCCTCTCTGCTACGATCAGCTTCCCAAGTACCTAACCGGAAAACAATCTCATTGGAACCTAGGCGGTCCCTCTCCCAGTAGCCGCTCGGTTCCCTATCTCTCCATTCCCTCTCCCTCCCATCCCGTCGTCCAGAACCGCTGCGGTGCTCTCTTCTCCTGATGTGATCCCTATCTCTCCTGTCAAACTCATCCCAATCACGCAGCCTCTTCGGGCCCGATTGTCTTTCCTTCTCCCTCTCCCGGTGGTAAGGATTCCCCTTCATCGCGTGGATAGCGAGGCCACCGTGGGCGCCGCACCTGCTTCTCTTATTGCTTCTTTCCTCGCGAGAGAGGTCTTCTCTTTGGCTCTCCCGGTCATCGTGCCTCTGAAACCCATTTTGCTCTCCTCCATTGCTAGTCAAGGACTGAGAGTCACAATCGGCGAGGCATCCAGAGCCAGCATCGACAATAGCATGAGTCTCCTCGGAGCTAGGAGGAGGAGGAGGAGGAGGAGGAGGAGGAGGAGGAGGAGGAGGAGGAGGAGGAGGAGAAGGAGAAGGAGGAGGGAGTGCATCACCGCTTTTGATGCTGTCGAGAATGCAGTCAATACCTCCGAAGAAGTCATTGGCGTTAAGGAGGGTATGGTGGGAGGCAGCAGGGGCGTCAACAGCACCAAAATCGACGAAGTCAGGGACCACGTCGCAGGGCGGGAACTCACAAGCATCGAGCCAGTAAGAAGAATGGACTCCATCTCCATTCCCTAAAGCCCTAGACTTATCCTCCATCTCCGGCTATAATCTATGATGTTCGGGGTTGGATATCAAGAAAGTAATACCTGATGATAACAACAAGAAGCAGAAGCAGCAGCAACAGCAATTGATTCGGGTGCGCACGATCGCAAACGAAGCGGATGCCGGAAAGAGGAATGCGGAACAAAAGCCACGGGGGCTGGGGAGAGAAGGAGAGCGATATTTAGCTCTACGACCGGATGGAGGAGAGGAGGAGGAGGAGAAGAGGAGGAAGTGGACTGGTGAGAGAGAGAGAGATTGGAATGGAATAATGGAGCGGGGGAGAGAGAGAGAGACACAGAGAACAAATGATGGAGCCCCTCCCTCCTTCCCTCTCGTTCTCCCTCTCTCTCTCTCTCTCTCTTTGGGGTCGTAAAAGAAAAGCGTTGCGAGAGATTCGGGCAAAAGCAGGCGCTGGGTGCCGAGTGGGGGATTTTTCAGCTCTGAAGCGTTGTTTCTCTATAATTCGTGTCAACCAAGGCCCAGTGGGGAAAAAGAACTTCGCCTTTTGGAACATTGCCATGTTGCTGCTCTTTTGTAGTGCCACTCACGCATATATTACGTGTTTTCTCGTGAAAAGTTAAAAAAATAAATATACTCCAAATCTTAAAACTTATCACAAAAATATAATTAAATATTATAACATTGAAAAAGTGTAATCAAATTTTTAAATTTGATGGCACATTAATCTTATCACTGCCCTCGTGACTAGCACGGTTCCTCTCATTTTTGAGCAATTTCGTGTTTTCCACGGCATTCCTTTAGAAAAATTATGCCGACTAGAAACAATTTTTGCGAAAAAAAGTTGCTGAAATGACGAGATACAGACTTCGGGAAATTTGCCCTCTCAAAATCAACGCAAAAGGATGAAGAGTTGGAAAAGCGCTTTTGTGGCATGGTTCCTCCGATTTTTCGAGTAATTTCGTGTTTTGCATGGCATTTTTCTCGAAAAGTTGTGTCGAAAGAAACACATTTCGCCAAAAAATATTGCCAGAATAATGAGATATGGACTTCGGAAGATTTGCCCACTCAAACTCAATGCAAAACACAAAATTGCTTTAGTGTGCAAATCTTCTGAAGTTCGTACTTCATCATTTCGACAACTTTTTTTTGCGAAATTTATTTCTATTCGGCATAACTTTTCGAGAGGAATGCCGTGAAAAACATGAAATTGCTTGAAAATCGGAGGATCCATGCCACAATAATGCTTTTCCAATTCTCTGTCTTTTTGCATTGAGTTTGAGTGGGCAAATCTTCCAAAGTCCGCATCATATAATTGCGGCAACTTTTTTTGGCAAAATTTATTTCTAGTCAGCATAAATTTGAGAGAGGAAGTCCATGGAAGATGCGAATTTACTAAAAAATCGGAGGAACCTTGCCACAACAGTGTTTCTCTAATTCTTCGTTCTTTTGCATTGAGTTTGAGTGAGCAAATCTTCCGGAGTCCGTCTCTCATCATTACAACAACTTTTTTTTTTTTTGTGGAATTTATATCGTAACTTTTTGAGAGAAATGCCATGAAAAAGATAAAAGTTGCTTGAAAATAGGAGGAACCATGACATCGTCCTTATGCGTTGAGTTTGAGTTGTCATGTTGCTGCTCTTTTGCAGTGCCACTAATCCATTAAGTCGCACGCATATATAACGTGTTTCCTCATAGAAAGCTAAAAAAATAAAAAAATAAATACATTGAAAGTTCTAAAATTTATCACGAAAATATAATTAAATATTATAACTTTGAAAAAGTGCCATCAAATTTTAAATTTTATCATGAAAGCGCAACCAAGTCCTAAAACTTTCAAAAAGTACAATCAAATTATAAAACTTGTCAAAAATGTACAATTAAATCATAAAACCTTCAAAAAGTGCAACCAATGAAATGACTTGTTTTAATCAATTTGATAAGTTCCAGGACTTGGTTGGATTTTTTGAAAATTTTATAACTCAATTACATATTCTCGACAATTTTATCACTTGATTATACATTTTCAAAATTTTAGGATTCAATTGTAATTTTTTAACAAGTTTTATGATTTCCAGTATACTTATCCCAAAGTGAAAAATGTGGGCATCCTTTAAGCTCCCTAAGGCACTATTTGCTCCACAGATCATAAATGATCAAAAAAGATTTTTTAAAAGTATTGCTCATATTGCTTCATATAATTAGTCTTTGACAAATGTTTTCATCATTAATAATAATTTATATTTAGATATTTTCGTGAAGGATAATTTTTTTAATTTTTAGATAAAAAAGAAATTTTTTTTTTCATTTATTAATTTCTATAAACAATATAATCGATTATCCAAAAATATTTTTAGATAGTTCATTAAGTGAAAAACAAACTCAATCTAAGACATGGCAAACCTAAGCCAAATCTAACTCCTAGCATTTTATTTTCTTACTTATTAGTGAAAGAGCTCATTAAAATTTGAGAAAATTTCAAATAAGGACTCGGAGTGTCTTTGTTTTCTTGAAGTGCTATTATTTTCTCAAATAATAACTCAAAATTTCGGCTTATCAAGGGCATTTTCATCATTCAACTTTTTTTTGAATTTTTTCCTTTTTTCTTCCTTCTTTGTCGGTGGCTGGTCGGCCACTAGGGATGTTAGGAGAGGGCTGGGTGAGGGTTGCCCTCGTCAGCCCCAGGCAAGCCCTCGCCAGTGGTTGGCGAGGGTGATCAAGCCCTCGTTGGCCCTTACTAGCAATTGCTGGTCCTCGCCGAAAAGAAAAAATAGAAAAGAGAAAAAATAAAAATAAAAATAAAAAATAATGTAAAAACTAAAATTGTATTTGGATGAAAACACCCTTTGATTGGTTGGAATATTTAGCCGACCGGAGAGTGGTGAGATTAGGCTCTTATTTAAAATAATCATAGTCTTTTTAGGCTCTTATTTGATATAAGATCTACTTTAGGCATTTATTTGAAAAAATTAGGATGTTTCAAGCTCTCATTTGAAATTTTTCTGTGATAGGACTAATGTTGACACTTTTGGTGAGTATAGGGGGTGTTCTGAAGGAAAATACGATATATAGGGATTCTTTGAGTATTTGCTACAAGTACGGGGGCAAATCCAAAATTCCTCGATGAATAACTTGGGTGTCTGAGATAACTCAAAATCTCAATTATAAAGGAGAAGTGGGAGCTCTCCTTTACGTGGTTGCCACATCAATTTTTTTAAACGTCTTAAAACATGACTACAAGCTTTCATAATAAATTGGTAAGGCTTTTGGAAAAGTCAATAATTCAGATTCAATTGGATCAACCTTATAAATAGCTCAAAAAAGTGTAATAACTTAAGATCAGTAAATAATCTTATTGAGAGAAAAATGCCGATGAGTAACTCCATTAAAATTGGTAGCTTGGTTAGAAGTTTGGTAACTTCAACGATACACTTGAGTTCTGCATGAAACAATCATTGCGCGGAACAAGCATTAGGTATCCCTTTCCACCTATACAGAGAATCGATCATGATCCTGACGTTCATCGCATTTTGCTTCGTCGCACGATACGCAATATAACAACGAGACTCGCACACAAAAGCCTATAAGTAGGTGCGCGACAGAGAGGGGCTTTAACTTAGCTAGAACGTGGCATTATCATAGCTTGGAGAAGAGACATCTCTCTTGATTTTCGTAAATTTGACGCCAGAGAGACCGGTGCATTATAGACTCATGACTTGGAGCACCCAACGGAATCTCAAGAGCGATTGGCTCTTGACCATTTCTTTCAAATCCATCTGTTTTGCCAGTTTTGATTCCTACGAAAAATATTTCCTTCAATGGTGTGTTTCAGTTTTATTAAGACTCGGGTTCTGTGTTGAATTCAAATAGAGAATATCAAATACAAGTGCAAATATTATTTTCAACCTGTATATTACAACTCTGACAACCAGCACAAAGATGACTCGATGACCAACAACCTCTGGGAACGAACTATATCGGAATCTAATCAACGACGTGGCTTGAACACAGCTGATTATATTACTTGTATTTGAGAACCCAAATTATGTCGGAATTTAATCAACGACACAGCTTATTTAGGCATATCGTTGGAATTTAATCAATAACAATACCCTTGGATAGGAAATATAATATCGGAATTTAATTGATGACGTTGAGCTTGTGGCACAACACCGGAATCTAATCAGTGATGCTAATCGGAAAAAGATATAGGTCAAAATTTAATCAAATGATGGGAATCTTGATAACTATAGGGTTTAGGGTTTAGGGTTTAGGGTTTAGGGTTTAGGGTTTAGGGTTTAGGGTTTAGGGTTTAGGGTTTAGGGTTTAGGGTTTAGGGTTTAGGGTTTAGGGTTTAGGGTTTAGGGTTTAGGGTTTAGGGTTTAGGGTTTAGGGTTTAGGGTTTAGGGTTTAGGGTTTAGGGTTTAGGGTTTAGGGTTTAGGGTTTAGGGTTTAGGGTTTAGGGTTTAGGGTTTAGGGTTTAGGGTTTAGGGTTTAGGGTTTAGGGTTTAGGGTTTAGGGTTTAGGGTTTAGGGTTTAGGGTTTAGGGTTTAGGGTTTAGGGTTTAGGGTTTAGGGTTTAGGGTTTAGGGTTTAGGGTTTAGGGTTTAGGGTTTAGGGTTTAGGGTTTAGGGTTTAGGGTTTAGGGTTTAGGGTTTAGGGTTTAGGGTTTTAGGGTTTAGGGTTTAGGGTTTAGGGTTTAGGGTTTAGGGTTTAGGGTTTAGGGTTTAGGGTTTAGGGTTTAGGGTTTAGGGTTTAGGGTTTAGGGTTTAGGGTTTAGGGTTTAGGGTTTAGGGTTTAGGGTTTAGGGTTTAGGGTTTAGGGTTTAGGGTTTAGGGTTTAGGGTTTAGGGTTTAGGGTTTAGGGTTTAGGGTTTAGGGTTTAGGGTTTAGGGTTTAGGGTTTAGGGTTTAGGGTTTAGGGTTTAGGGTTTAGGGTTTAGGGTTTAGGGTTTAGGGTTTAGGGTTTAGGGTTTAGGGTTTAGGGTTTAGGGTTTAGGGTTTAGGGTTTAGGGTTTAGGGTTTAGGGTTTAGGGTTTAGGGTTTAGGGTTTAGGGTTTAGGGTTTAGGGTTTAGGGTTTAGGGTTTAGGGTTTAGGGTTTAGGGTTTAGGGTTTAGGGTTTAGGGTTTAGGGTTTAGGGTTTAGGGTTTAGGGTTTAGGGTTTAGGGTTTAGGGTTTAGGGTTTAGGGTTTAGGGTTTAGGGTTTAGGGTTTAGGGTTTAGGGTTTAGGGTTTAGGGTTTAGGGTTTAGGGTTTAGGGTTTAGGGTTTAGGGTTTAGGGTTTAGGGTTTAGGGTTTAGGGTTTAGGGTTTAGGGTTTAGGGTTTAGGGTTTAGGGTTTAGGGTTTAGGGTTTAGGGTTTAGGGTTTAGGGTTTAGGGTTTAGGGTTTAGGGTTTAGGGTTTAGGGTTTAGGGTTTAGGGTTTAGGGTTTAGGGTTTAGGGTTTAGGGTTTAGGGTTTAGGGTTTAGGGTTTAGGGTTTAGGGTTTAGGGTTTAGGGTTTAGGGTTTAGGGTTTAGGGTTTAGGGTTTAGGGTTTAGGGTTTAGGGTTTAGGGTTTAGGGTTTAGGGTTTAGGGTTTAGGGTTTAGGGTTTAGGGTTTAGGGTTTAGGGTTTAGGGTTTAGGGTTTAGGGTTTAGGGTTTAGGGTTTAGGGTTTAGGGTTTAGGGTTTAGGGTTTAGGGTTTAGGGTTTAGGGTTTAGGGTTTAGGGTTTAGGGTTTAGGGTTTAGGGTTTAGGGTTTAGGGTTTAGGGTTTAGGGTTTAGGGTTTAGGGTTTAGGGTTTAGGGTTTAGGGTTTAGGGTTTAGGGTTTAGGGTTTAGGGTTTAGGGTTTAGGGTTTAGGGTTTAGGGTTTAGGGTTTAGGGTTTAGGGTTTAGGGTTTAGGGTTTAGGGTTTAGGGTTTAGGGTTTAGGGTTTAGGGTTTAGGGTTTAGGGTTTAGGGTTTAGGGTTTAGGGTTTAGGGTTTAGGGTTTAGGGTTTAGGGTTTAGGGTTTAGGGTTTAGGGTTTAGGGTTTAGGGTTTAGGGTTTAGGGTTTAGGGTTTAGGGTTTAGGGTTTAGGGTTTAGGGTTTAGGGTTTAGGGTTTAGGGTTTAGGGTTTAGGGTTTAGGGTTTAGGGTTTAGGGTTTAGGGTTTAGGGTTTAGGGTTTAGGGTTTAGGGTTTAGGGTTTAGGGTTTAGGGTTTAGGGTTTAGGGTTTAGGGTTTAGGGTTTAGGGTTTAGGGTTTAGGGTTTAGGGTTTAGGGTTTAGGGTTTAGGGTTTAGGGTTTAGGGTTTAGGGTTTAGGGTTTAGGGTTTAGGGTTTAGGGTTTAGGGTTTAGGGTTTAGGGTTTAGGGTTTAGGGTTTAGGGTTTAGGGTTTAGGGTTTAGGGTTTAGGGTTTAGGGTTTAGGGTTTAGGGTTTAGGGTTTAGGGTTTAGGGTTTAGGGTTTAGGGTTTAGGGTTTAGGGTTTAGGGTTTAGGGTTTAGGGTTTAGGGTTTAGGGTTTAGGGTTTAGGGTTTAGGGTTTAGGGTTTAGGGTTTAGGGTTTAGGGTTTAGGGTTTAGGGTTTAGGGTTTAGGGTTTAGGGTTTAGGGTTTAGGGTTTAGGGTTTAGGGTTTAGGGTTTAGGGTTTAGGGTTTAGGGTTTAGGGTTTAGGGTTTAGGGTTTAGGGTTTAGGGTTTAGGGTTTAGGGTTTAGGGTTTAGGGTTTAGGGTTTAGGGTTTAGGGTTTAGGGTTTAGGGTTTAGGGTTTAGGGTTTAGGGTTTAGGGTTTAGGGTTTAGGGTTTAGGGTTTAGGGTTTAGGGTTTAGGGTTTAGGGTTTAGGGTTTAGGGTTTAGGGTTTAGGGTTTAGGGTTTAGGGTTTAGGGTTTAGGGTTTAGGGTTTAGGGTTTAGGGTTTAGGGTTTAGGGTTTAGGGTTTAGGGTTTAGGGTTTAGGGTTTAGGGTTTAGGGTTTAGGGTTTAGGGTTTAGGGTTTAGGGTTTAGGGTTTAGGGTTTAGGGTTTAGGGTTTAGGGTTTAGGGTTTAGGGTTTAGGGTTTAGGGTTTAGGGTTTAGGGTTTAGGGTTTAGGGTTTAGGGTTTAGGGTTTAGGGTTTAGGGTTTAGGGTTTAGGGTTTAGGGTTTAGGGTTTAGGGTTTAGGGTTTAGGGTTTAGGGTTTAGGGTTTAGGGTTTAGGGTTTAGGGTTTAGGGTTTAGGGTTTAGGGTTTAGGGTTTAGGGTTTAGGGTTTAGGGTTTAGGGTTTAGGGTTTAGGGTTTAGGGTTTAGGGTTTAGGGTTTAGGGTTTAGGGTTTAGGGTTTAGGGTTTAGGGTTTAGGGTTTAGGGTTTAGGGTTTAGGGTTTAGGGTTTAGGGTTTAGGGTTTAGGGTTTAGGGTTTAGGGTTTAGGGTTTAGGGTTTAGGGTTTAGGGTTTAGGGTTTAGGGTTTAGGGTTTAGGGTTTAGGGTTTAGGGTTTAGGGTTTAGGGTTTAGGGTTTAGGGTTTAGGGTTTAGGGTTTAGGGTTTAGGGTTTAGGGTTTAGGGTTTAGGGTTTAGGGTTTAGGGTTTAGGGTTTAGGGTTTAGGGTTTAGGGTTTAGGGTTTAGGGTTTAGGGTTTAGGGTTTAGGGTTTAGGGTTTAGGGTTTAGGGTTTAGGGTTTAGGGTTTAGGGTTTAGGGTTTAGGGTTTAGGGTTTAGGGTTTAGGGTTTAGGGTTTAGGGTTTAGGGTTTAGGGTTTAGGGTTTAGGGTTTAGGGTTTAGGGTTTAGGGTTTAGGGTTTAGGGTTTAGGGTTTAGGGTTTAGGGTTTAGGGTTTAGGGTTTAGGGTTTAGGGTTTAGGGTTTAGGGTTTAGGGTTTAGGGTTTAGGGTTTAGGGTTTAGGGTTTAGGGTTTAGGGTTTAGGGTTTAGGGTTTAGGGTTTAGGGTTTAGGGTTTAGGGTTTAGGGTTTAGGGTTTAGGGTTTAGGGTTTAGGGTTTAGGGTTTAGGGTTTAGGGTTTAGGGTTTAGGGTTTAGGGTTTAGGGTTTAGGGTTTAGGGTTTAGGGTTTAGGGTTTAGGGTTTAGGGTTTAGGGTTTAGGGTTTAGGGTTTAGGGTTTAGGGTTTAGGGTTTAGGGTTTAGGGTTTAGGGTTTAGGGTTTAGGGTTTAGGGTTTAGGGTTTAGGGTTTAGGGTTTAGGGTTTAGGGTTTAGGGTTTAGGGTTTAGGGTTTAGGGTTTAGGGTTTAGGGTTTAGGGTTTAGGGTTTAGGGTTTAGGGTTTAGGGTTTAGGGTTTAGGGTTTAGGGTTTAGGGTTTAGGGTTTAGGGTTTAGGGTTTAGGGTTTAGGGTTTAGGGTTTAGGGTTTAGGGTTTAGGGTTTAGGGTTTAGGGTTTAGGGTTTAGGGTTTAGGGTTTAGGGTTTAGGGTTTAGGGTTTAGGGTTTAGGGTTTAGGGTTTAGGGTTTAGGGTTTAGGGTTTAGGGTTTAGGGTTTAGGGTTTAGGGTTTAGGGTTTAGGGTTTAGGGTTTAGGGTTTAGGGTTTAGGGTTTAGGGTTTAGGGTTTAGGGTTTAGGGTTTAGGGTTTAGGGTTTAGGGTTTAGGGTTTAGGGTTTAGGGTTTAGGGTTTAGGGTTTAGGGTTTAGGGTTTAGGGTTTAGGGTTTAGGGTTTAGGGTTTAGGGTTTAGGGTTTAGGGTTTAGGGTTTAGGGTTTAGGGTTTAGGGTTTAGGGTTTAGGGTTTAGGGTTTAGGGTTTAGGGTTTAGGGTTTAGGGTTTAGGGTTTAGGGTTTAGGGTTTAGGGTTTAGGGTTTAGGGTTTAGGGTTTAGGGTTTAGGGTTTAGGGTTTAGGGTTTAGGGTTTAGGGTTTAGGGTTTAGGGTTTAGGGTTTAGGGTTTAGGGTTTAGGGTTTAGGGTTTAGGGTTTAGGGTTTAGGGTTTAGGGTTTAGGGTTTAGGGTTTAGGGTTTAGGGTTTAGGGTTTAGGGTTTAGGGTTTAGGGTTTAGGGTTTAGGGTTTAGGGTTTAGGGTTTAGGGTTTAGGGTTTAGGGTTTAGGGTTTAGGGTTTAGGGTTTAGGGTTTAGGGTTTAGGGTTTAGGGTTTAGGGTTTAGGGTTTAGGGTTTAGGGTTTAGGGTTTAGGGTTTAGGGTTTAGGGTTTAGGGTTTAGGGTTTAGGGTTTAGGGTTTAGGGTTTAGGGTTTAGGGTTTAGGGTTTAGGGTTTAGGGTTTAGGGTTTAGGGTTTAGGGTTTAGGGTTTAGGGTTTAGGGTTTAGGGTTTAGGGTTTAGGGTTTAGGGTTTAGGGTTTTAGGGTTTAGGGTTTAGGGTTTAGGGTTTAGGGTTTAGGGTTTAGGGTTTAGGGTTTAGGGTTTAGGGTTTAGGGTTTAGGGTTTAGGGTTTAGGGTTTAGGGTTTAGGGTTTAGGGTTTAGGGTTTAGGGTTTAGGGTTTAGGGTTTTTAGGGTTTAGGGTTTAGGGTTTAGGGTTTAGGGTTTAGGGTTTAGGGTTTAGGGTTTAGGGTTTAGGGTTTAGGGTTTAGGGTTTAGGGTTTAGGTTTTAGGGTTTAGGGTTTAGGGTTTAGGGTTTAGGGTTTAGGGTTTAGGGTTTAGGGTTTAGGGTTTAGGGTTTAGGGTTTAGGGTTTAGGGTTTAGGGTTTAGGGTTTAGGGTTTAGGGTTTAGGGTTTAGGGTTTAGGGTTTAGGGTTTAGGGTTTAGGGTTTAGGGTTTAGGGTTTAGGGTTTAGGGTTTAGGGTTTTAGGGTTTAGGGTTTAGGGTTTAGGGTTTAGGGTTTAGGGTTTTAGGGTTTAGGGTTTAGGGTTTAGGGTTTAGGGTTTAGGGTTTAGGGTTTAGGGTTTAGGGTTTAGGGTTTAGGGTTTAGGGTTTAGGGTTTAGGGTTTAGGGTTTAGGGTTTAGGGTTTAGGGTTTAGGGTTTAGGGTTTTTAGGGTTTAGGGTTTAGGGTTTAGGGTTTAGGGTTTAGGGTTTAGGGTTTAGGGTTTAGGGTTTAGGGTTTAGGGTTTAGGGTTTTAGGGTTTAGGGTTTAGGGTTTAGGGTTTAGGGTTTAGGGTTTAGGGTTTAGGGTTTAGGGTTTTTTAGGGTTTCGGGGTTTAGGGTTTAGGGTTTAGGGTTTAGGGTTTAGGGTTTTAGGGTTTTAGGGTTTAGGGTTTAGGGTTTAGGGTTTAGGGTTTAGGGTTTAGGGTTTAGGGTTTAGGGTTTAGGGTTTAGGGTTTAGGGTTTAGGGTTTAGGGTTTAGGGTTTAGGGTTTAGGGTTTAGGGTTTAGGGTTTAGGGTTTAGGGTTTAGGGTTTAGGGTTTAGGGTTTAGGGTTTAGGGTTTAGGGTTTAGGGTTTAGGGTTTAGGGTTTAGGGTTTAGGGTTTAGGGTTTAGGGTTTAGGGTTTAGGGTTTAGGGTTTAGGGTTTAGGGTTTAGGGTTTAGGGTTTAGGGTTTAGGGTTTAGGGTTTAGGGTTTAGGGTTTAGGGTTTAGGGTTTAGGGTTTAGGGTTTAGGGTTTAGGGTTTAGGGTTTAGGGTTTAGGGTTTAGGGTTTAGGGTTTAGGGTTTAGGGTTTAGGGTTTAGGGTTTAGGGTTTAGGGTTTAGGGTTTAGGGTTTAGGGTTTAGGGTTTAGGGTTTAGGGTTTAGGGTTTAGGGTTTAGGGTTTAGGGTTTAGGGTTTAGGGTTTAGGGTTTAGGGTTTAGGGTTTAGGGTTTAGGGTTTAGGGTTTAGGGTTTAGGGTTTAGGGTTTAGGGTTTAGGGTTTAGGGTTTAGGGTTTAGGGTTTAGGGTTTAGGGTTTAGGGTTTAGGGTTTAGGGTTTAGGGTTTAGGGTTTAGGGTTTAGGGTTTAGGGTTTAGGGTTTAGGGTTTAGGGTTTAGGGTTTAGGGTTTAGGGTTTAGGGTTTAGGGTTTAGGGTTTAGGGTTTAGGGTTTAGGGTTTAGGGTTTAGGGTTTAGGGTTTAGGGTTTAGGGTTTAGGGTTTAGGGTTTAGGGTTTAGGGTTTAGGGTTTAGGGTTTAGGGTTTAGGGTTTAGGGTTTAGGGTTTAGGGTTTAGGGTTTAGGGTTTAGGGTTTAGGGTTTAGGGTTTAGGGTTTAGGGTTTAGGGTTTAGGGTTTAGGGTTTAGGGTTTAGGGTTTAGGGTTTAGGGTTTAGGGTTTAGGGTTTAGGGTTTAGGGTTTAGGGTTTAGGGTTTAGGGTTTAGGGTTTAGGGTTTAGGGTTTAGGGTTTAGGGTTTAGGGTTTAGGGTTTAGGGTTTAGGGTTTAGGGTTTAGGGTTTAGGGTTTAGGGTTTAGGGTTTAGGGTTTAGGGTTTAGGGTTTAGGGTTTAGGGTTTAGGGTTTAGGGTTTAGGGTTTAGGGTTTAGGGTTTAGGGTTTAGGGTTTAGGGTTTAGGGTTTAGGGTTTAGGGTTTAGGGTTTAGGGTTTAGGGTTTAGGGTTTAGGGTTTAGGGTTTAGGGTTTAGGGTTTAGGGTTTAGGGTTTAGGGTTTAGGGTTTAGGGTTTAGGGTTTAGGGTTTAGGGTTTAGGGTTTAGGGTTTAGGGTTTAGGGTTTAGGGTTTAGGGTTTAGGGTTTAGGGTTTAGGGTTTAGGGTTTAGGGTTTAGGGTTTAGGGTTTAGGGTTTAGGGTTTAGGGTTTAGGGTTTAGGGTTTAGGGTTTAGGGTTTAGGGTTTAGGGTTTAGGGTTTAGGGTTTAGGGTTTAGGGTTTAGGGTTTAGGGTTTAGGGTTTAGGGTTTAGGGTTTAGGGTTTAGGGTTTAGGGTTTAGGGTTTAGGGTTTAGGGTTTAGGGTTTAGGGTTTAGGGTTTAGGGTTTAGGGTTTAGGGTTTAGGGTTTAGGGTTTAGGGTTTAGGGTTTAGGGTTTAGGGTTTAGGGTTTAGGGTTTAGGGTTTAGGGTTTAGGGTTTAGGGTTTAGGGTTTAGGGTTTAGGGTTTAGGGTTTAGGGTTTAGGGTTTAGGGTTTAGGGTTTAGGGTTTAGGGTTTAGGGTTTAGGGTTTAGGGTTTAGGGTTTAGGGTTTAGGGTTTAGGGTTTAGGGTTTAGGGTTTAGGGTTTAGGGTTTAGGGTTTAGGGTTTAGGGTTTAGGGTTTAGGGTTTAGGGTTTAGGGTTTAGGGTTTAGGGTTTAGGGTTTAGGGTTTAGGGTTTAGGGTTTAGGGTTTAGGGTTTAGGGTTTAGGGTTTAGGGTTTAGGGTTTAGGGTTTAGGGTTTAGGGTTTAGGGTTTAGGGTTTAGGGTTTAGGGTTTAGGGTTTAGGGTTTAGGGTTTAGGGTTTAGGGTTTAGGGTTTAGGGTTTAGGGTTTAGGGTTTAGGGTTTAGGGTTTAGGGTTTAGGGTTTAGGGTTTAGGGTTTAGGGTTTAGGGTTTAGGGTTTAGGGTTTAGGGTTTAGGGTTTAGGGTTTAGGGTTTAGGGTTTAGGGTTTAGGGTTTAGGGTTTAGGGTTTAGGGTTTAGGGTTTAGGGTTTAGGGTTTAGGGTTTAGGGTTTAGGGTTTAGGGTTTAGGGTTTAGGGTTTAGGGTTTAGGGTTTAGGGTTTAGGGTTTAGGGTTTAGGGTTTAGGGTTTAGGGTTTAGGGTTTAGGGTTTAGGGTTTAGGGTTTAGGGTTTAGGGTTTAGGGTTTAGGGTTTAGGGTTTAGGGTTTAGGGTTTAGGGTTTAGGGTTTAGGGTTTAGGGTTTAGGGTTTAGGGTTTAGGGTTTAGGGTTTAGGGTTTAGGGTTTAGGGTTTAGGGTTTAGGGTTTAGGGTTTAGGGTTTAGGGTTTAGGGTTTAGGGTTTAGGGTTTAGGGTTTAGGGTTTAGGGTTTAGGGTTTAGGGTTTAGGGTTTAGGGTTTAGGGTTTAGGGTTTAGGGTTTAGGGTTTAGGGTTTAGGGTTTAGGGTTTAGGGTTTAGGGTTTAGGGTTTAGGGTTTAGGGTTTAGGGTTTAGGGTTTAGGGTTTAGGGTTTAGGGTTTAGGGTTTAGGGTTTAGGGTTTAGGGTTTAGGGTTTAGGGTTTAGGGTTTAGGGTTTAGGGTTTAGGGTTTAGGGTTTAGGGTTTAGGGTTTAGGGTTTAGGGTTTAGGGTTTAGGGTTTAGGGTTTAGGGTTTAGGGTTTAGGGTTTAGGGTTTAGGGTTTAGGGTTTAGGGTTTAGGGTTTAGGGTTTAGGGTTTAGGGTTTAGGGTTTAGGGTTTAGGGTTTAGGGTTTAGGGTTTAGGGTTTAGGGTTTAGGGTTTAGGGTTTAGGGTTTAGGGTTTAGGGTTTAGGGTTTAGGGTTTAGGGTTTAGGGTTTAGGGTTTAGGGTTTAGGGTTTAGGGTTTAGGGTTTAGGGTTTAGGGTTTAGGGTTTAGGGTTTAGGGTTTAGGGTTTAGGGTTTAGGGTTTAGGGTTTAGGGTTTAGGGTTTAGGGTTTAGGGTTTAGGGTTTAGGGTTTAGGGTTTAGGGTTTAGGGTTTAGGGTTTAGGGTTTAGGGTTTAGGGTTTAGGGTTTAGGGTTTAGGGTTTAGGGTTTAGGGTTTAGGGTTTAGGGTTTAGGGTTTAGGGTTTAGGGTTTAGGGTTTAGGGTTTAGGGTTTAGGGTTTAGGGTTTAGGGTTTAGGGTTTAGGGTTTAGGGTTTAGGGTTTAGGGTTTAGGGTTTAGGGTTTAGGGTTTAGGGTTTAGGGTTTAGGGTTTAGGGTTTAGGGTTTAGGGTTTAGGGTTTAGGGTTTAGGGTTTAGGGTTTAGGGTTTAGGGTTTAGGGTTTAGGGTTTAGGGTTTAGGGTTTAGGGTTTAGGGTTTAGGGTTTAGGGTTTAGGGTTTAGGGTTTAGGGTTTAGGGTTTAGGGTTTAGGGTTTAGGGTTTAGGGTTTAGGGTTTAGGGTTTAGGGTTTAGGGTTTAGGGTTTAGGGTTTAGGGTTTAGGGTTTAGGGTTTAGGGTTTAGGGTTTAGGGTTTAGGGTTTAGGGTTTAGGGTTTAGGGTTTAGGGTTTAGGGTTTAGGGTTTAGGGTTTAGGGTTTAGGGTTTAGGGTTTAGGGTTTAGGGTTTAGGGTTTAGGGTTTAGGGTTTAGGGTTTAGGGTTTAGGGTTTAGGGTTTAGGGTTTAGGGTTTAGGGTTTAGGGTTTAGGGTTTAGGGTTTAGGGTTTAGGGTTTAGGGTTTAGGGTTTAGGGTTTAGGGTTTAGGGTTTAGGGTTTAGGGTTTAGGGTTTAGGGTTTAGGGTTTAGGGTTTAGGGTTTAGGGTTTAGGGTTTAGGGTTTAGGGTTTAGGGTTTAGGGTTTAGGGTTTAGGGTTTAGGGTTTAGGGTTTAGGGTTTAGGGTTTAGGGTTTAGGGTTTAGGGTTTAGGGTTTAGGGTTTAGGGTTTAGGGTTTAGGGTTTAGGGTTTAGGGTTTAGGGTTTAGGGTTTAGGGTTTAGGGTTTAGGGTTTAGGGTTTAGGGTTTAGGGTTTAGGGTTTAGGGTTTAGGGTTTAGGGTTTAGGGTTTAGGGTTTAGGGTTTAGGGTTTAGGGTTTAGGGTTTAGGGTTTAGGGTTTAGGGTTTAGGGTTTAGGGTTTAGGGTTTAGGGTTTAGGGTTTAGGGTTTAGGGTTTAGGGTTTAGGGTTTAGGGTTTAGGGTTTAGGGTTTAGGGTTTAGGGTTTAGGGTTTAGGGTTTAGGGTTTAGGGTTTAGGGTTTAGGGTTTAGGGTTTAGGGTTTAGGGTTTAGGGTTTAGGGTTTAGGGTTTAGGGTTTAGGGTTTAGGGTTTAGGGTTTAGGGTTTAGGGTTTAGGGTTTAGGGTTTAGGGTTTAGGGTTTAGGGTTTAGGGTTTAGGGTTTAGGGTTTAGGGTTTAGGGTTTAGGGTTTAGGGTTTAGGGTTTAGGGTTTAGGGTTTAGGGTTTAGGGTTTAGGGTTTAGGGTTTAGGGTTTAGGGTTTAGGGTTTAGGGTTTAGGGTTTAGGGTTTAGGGTTTAGGGTTTAGGGTTTAGGGTTTAGGGTTTAGGGTTTAGGGTTTAGGGTTTAGGGTTTAGGGTTTAGGGTTTAGGGTTTAGGGTTTAGGGTTTAGGGTTTAGGGTTTAGGGTTTAGGGTTTAGGGTTTAGGGTTTAGGGTTTAGGGTTTAGGGTTTAGGGTTTAGGGTTTAGGGTTTAGGGTTTAGGGTTTAGGGTTTAGGGTTTAGGGTTTAGGGTTTAGGGTTTAGGGTTTAGGGTTTAGGGTTTAGGGTTTAGGGTTTAGGGTTTAGGGTTTAGGGTTTAGGGTTTAGGGTTTAGGGTTTAGGGTTTAGGGTTTAGGGTTTAGGGTTTAGGGTTTAGGGTTTAGGGTTTAGGGTTTAGGGTTTAGGGTTTAGGGTTTAGGGTTTAGGGTTTAGGGTTTAGGGTTTAGGGTTTAGGGTTTAGGGTTTAGGGTTTAGGGTTTAGGGTTTAGGGTTTAGGGTTTAGGGTTTAGGGTTTAGGGTTTAGGGTTTAGGGTTTAGGGTTTAGGGTTTAGGGTTTAGGGTTTAGGGTTTAGGGTTTAGGGTTTAGGGTTTAGGGTTTAGGGTTTAGGGTTTAGGGTTTAGGGTTTAGGGTTTAGGGTTTAGGGTTTAGGGTTTAGGGTTTAGGGTTTAGGGTTTAGGGTTTAGGGTTTAGGGTTTAGGGTTTAGGGTTTAGGGTTTAGGGTTTAGGGTTTAGGGTTTAGGGTTTAGGGTTTAGGGTTTAGGGTTTAGGGTTTAGGGTTTAGGGTTTAGGGTTTAGGGTTTAGGGTTTAGGGTTTAGGGTTTAGGGTTTAGGGTTTAGGGTTTAGGGTTTAGGGTTTAGGGTTTAGGGTTTAGGGTTTAGGGTTTAGGGTTTAGGGTTTAGGGTTTAGGGTTTAGGGTTTAGGGTTTAGGGTTTAGGGTTTAGGGTTTAGGGTTTAGGGTTTAGGGTTTAGGGTTTAGGGTTTAGGGTTTAGGGTTTAGGGTTTAGGGTTTAGGGTTTAGGGTTTAGGGTTTAGGGTTTAGGGTTTAGGGTTTAGGGTTTAGGGTTTAGGGTTTAGGGTTTAGGGTTTAGGGTTTAGGGTTTAGGGTTTAGGGTTTAGGGTTTAGGGTTTAGGGTTTAGGGTTTAGGGTTTAGGGTTTAGGGTTTAGGGTTTAGGGTTTAGGGTTTAGGGTTTAGGGTTTAGGGTTTAGGGTTTAGGGTTTAGGGTTTAGGGTTTAGGGTTTAGGGTTTAGGGTTTAGGGTTTAGGGTTTAGGGTTTAGGGTTTAGGGTTTAGGGTTTAGGGTTTAGGGTTTAGGGTTTAGGGTTTAGGGTTTAGGGTTTAGGGTTTAGGGTTTAGGGTTTAGGGTTTAGGGTTTAGGGTTTAGGGTTTAGGGTTTAGGGTTTAGGGTTTAGGGTTTAGGGTTTAGGGTTTAGGGTTTAGGGTTTAGGGTTTAGGGTTTAGGGTTTAGGGTTTAGGGTTTAGGGTTTAGGGTTTAGGGTTTAGGGTTTAGGGTTTAGGGTTTAGGGTTTAGGGTTTAGGGTTTAGGGTTTAGGGTTTAGGGTTTAGGGTTTAGGGTTTAGGGTTTAGGGTTTAGGGTTTAGGGTTTAGGGTTTAGGGTTTAGGGTTTAGGGTTTAGGGTTTAGGGTTTAGGGTTTAGGGTTTAGGGTTTAGGGTTTAGGGTTTAGGGTTTAGGGTTTAGGGTTTAGGGTTTAGGGTTTAGGGTTTAGGGTTTAGGGTTTAGGGTTTAGGGTTTAGGGTTTAGGGTTTAGGGTTTAGGGTTTAGGGTTTAGGGTTTAGGGTTTAGGGTTTAGGGTTTAGGGTTTAGGGTTTAGGGTTTAGGGTTTAGGGTTTAGGGTTTAGGGTTTAGGGTTTAGGGTTTAGGGTTTAGGGTTTAGGGTTTAGGGTTTAGGGTTTAGGGTTTAGGGTTTAGGGTTTAGGGTTTAGGGTTTAGGGTTTAGGGTTTAGGGTTTAGGGTTTAGGGTTTAGGGTTTAGGGTTTAGGGTTTAGGGTTTAGGGTTTAGGGTTTAGGGTTTAGGGTTTAGGGTTTAGGGTTTAGGGTTTAGGGTTTAGGGTTTAGGGTTTAGGGTTTAGGGTTTAGGGTTTAGGGTTTAGGGTTTAGGGTTTAGGGTTTAGGGTTTAGGGTTTAGGGTTTAGGGTTTAGGGTTTAGGGTTTAGGGTTTAGGGTTTAGGGTTTAGGGTTTAGGGTTTAGGGTTTAGGGTTTAGGGTTTAGGGTTTAGGGTTTAGGGTTTAGGGTTTAGGGTTTAGGGTTTAGGGTTTAGGGTTTAGGGTTTAGGGTTTAGGGTTTAGGGTTTAGGGTTTAGGGTTTAGGGTTTAGGGTTTAGGGTTTAGGGTTTAGGGTTTAGGGTTTAGGGTTTAGGGTTTAGGGTTTAGGGTTTAGGGTTTAGGGTTTAGGGTTTAGGGTTTAGGGTTTAGGGTTTAGGGTTTAGGGTTTAGGGTTTAGGGTTTAGGGTTTAGGGTTTAGGGTTTAGGGTTTAGGGTTTAGGGTTTAGGGTTTAGGGTTTAGGGTTTAGGGTTTAGGGTTTAGGGTTTAGGGTTTAGGGTTTAGGGTTTAGGGTTTAGGGTTTAGGGTTTAGGGTTTAGGGTTTAGGGTTTAGGGTTTAGGGTTTAGGGTTTAGGGTTTAGGGTTTAGGGTTTAGGGTTTAGGGTTTAGGGTTTAGGGTTTAGGGTTTAGGGTTTAGGGTTTAGGGTTTAGGGTTTAGGGTTTAGGGTTTAGGGTTTAGGGTTTAGGGTTTAGGGTTTAGGGTTTAGGGTTTAGGGTTTAGGGTTTAGGGTTTAGGGTTTAGGGTTTAGGGTTTAGGGTTTAGGGTTTAGGGTTTAGGGTTTAGGGTTTAGGGTTTAGGGTTTAGGGTTTAGGGTTTAGGGTTTAGGGTTTAGGGTTTAGGGTTTAGGGTTTAGGGTTTAGGGTTTAGGGTTTAGGGTTTAGGGTTTAGGGTTTAGGGTTTAGGGTTTAGGGTTTAGGGTTTAGGGTTTAGGGTTTAGGGTTTAGGGTTTAGGGTTTAGGGTTTAGGGTTTAGGGTTTAGGGTTTAGGGTTTAGGGTTTAGGGTTTAGGGTTTAGGGTTTAGGGTTTAGGGTTTAGGGTTTAGGGTTTAGGGTTTAGGGTTTAGGGTTTAGGGTTTAGGGTTTAGGGTTTAGGGTTTAGGGTTTAGGGTTTAGGGTTTAGGGTTTAGGGTTTAGGGTTTAGGGTTTAGGGTTTAGGGTTTAGGGTTTAGGGTTTAGGGTTTAGGGTTTAGGGTTTAGGGTTTAGGGTTTAGGGTTTAGGGTTTAGGGTTTAGGGTTTAGGGTTTAGGGTTTAGGGTTTAGGGTTTAGGGTTTAGGGTTTAGGGTTTAGGGTTTAGGGTTTAGGGTTTAGGGTTTAGGGTTTAGGGTTTAGGGTTTAGGGTTTAGGGTTTAGGGTTTAGGGTTTAGGGTTTAGGGTTTAGGGTTTAGGGTTTAGGGTTTAGGGTTTAGGGTTTAGGGTTTAGGGTTTAGGGTTTAGGGTTTAGGGTTTAGGGTTTAGGGTTTAGGGTTTAGGGTTTAGGGTTTAGGGTTTAGGGTTTAGGGTTTAGGGTTTAGGGTTTAGGGTTTAGGGTTTAGGGTTTAGGGTTTAGGGTTTAGGGTTTAGGGTTTAGGGTTTAGGGTTTAGGGTTTAGGGTTTAGGGTTTAGGGTTTAGGGTTTAGGGTTTAGGGTTTAGGGTTTAGGGTTTAGGGTTTAGGGTTTAGGGTTTAGGGTTTAGGGTTTAGGGTTTAGGGTTTAGGGTTTAGGGTTTAGGGTTTAGGGTTTAGGGTTTAGGGTTTAGGGTTTAGGGTTTAGGGTTTAGGGTTTAGGGTTTAGGGTTTAGGGTTTAGGGTTTAGGGTTTAGGGTTTAGGGTTTAGGGTTTAGGGTTTAGGGTTTAGGGTTTAGGGTTTAGGGTTTAGGGTTTAGGGTTTAGGGTTTAGGGTTTAGGGTTTAGGGTTTAGGGTTTAGGGTTTAGGGTTTAGGGTTTAGGGTTTAGGGTTTAGGGTTTAGGGTTTAGGGTTTAGGGTTTAGGGTTTAGGGTTTAGGGTTTAGGGTTTAGGGTTTAGGGTTTAGGGTTTAGGGTTTAGGGTTTAGGGTTTAGGGTTTAGGGTTTAGGGTTTAGGGTTTAGGGTTTAGGGTTTAGGGTTTAGGGTTTAGGGTTTAGGGTTTAGGGTTTAGGGTTTAGGGTTTAGGGTTTAGGGTTTAGGGTTTAGGGTTTAGGGTTTAGGGTTTAGGGTTTAGGGTTTAGGGTTTAGGGTTTAGGGTTTAGGGTTTAGGGTTTAGGGTTTAGGGTTTAGGGTTTAGGGTTTAGGGTTTAGGGTTTAGGGTTTAGGGTTTAGGGTTTAGGGTTTAGGGTTTAGGGTTTAGGGTTTAGGGTTTAGGGTTTAGGGTTTAGGGTTTAGGGTTTAGGGTTTAGGGTTTAGGGTTTAGGGTTTAGGGTTTAGGGTTTAGGGTTTAGGGTTTAGGGTTTAGGGTTTAGGGTTTAGGGTTTAGGGTTTAGGGTTTAGGGTTTAGGGTTTAGGGTTTAGGGTTTAGGGTTTAGGGTTTAGGGTTTAGGGTTTAGGGTTTAGGGTTTAGGGTTTAGGGTTTAGGGTTTAGGGTTTAGGGTTTAGGGTTTAGGGTTTAGGGTTTAGGGTTTAGGGTTTAGGGTTTAGGGTTTAGGGTTTAGGGTTTAGGGTTTAGGGTTTAGGGTTTAGGGTTTAGGGTTTAGGGTTTAGGGTTTAGGGTTTAGGGTTTAGGGTTTAGGGTTTAGGGTTTAGGGTTTAGGGTTTAGGGTTTAGGGTTTAGGGTTTAGGGTTTAGGGTTTAGGGTTTAGGGTTTAGGGTTTAGGGTTTAGGGTTTAGGGTTTAGGGTTTAGGGTTTAGGGTTTAGGGTTTAGGGTTTAGGGTTTAGGGTTTAGGGTTTAGGGTTTAGGGTTTAGGGTTTAGGGTTTAGGGTTTAGGGTTTAGGGTTTAGGGTTTAGGGTTTAGGGTTTAGGGTTTAGGGTTTAGGGTTTAGGGTTTAGGGTTTAGGGTTTAGGGTTTAGGGTTTAGGGTTTAGGGTTTAGGGTTTAGGGTTTAGGGTTTAGGGTTTAGGGTTTAGGGTTTAGGGTTTAGGGTTTAGGGTTTAGGGTTTAGGGTTTAGGGTTTAGGGTTTAGGGTTTAGGGTTTAGGGTTTAGGGTTTAGGGTTTAGGGTTTAGGGTTTAGGGTTTAGGGTTTAGGGTTTAGGGTTTAGGGTTTAGGGTTTAGGGTTTAGGGTTTAGGGTTTAGGGTTTAGGGTTTAGGGTTTAGGGTTTAGGGTTTAGGGTTTAGGGTTTAGGGTTTAGGGTTTAGGGTTTAGGGTTTAGGGTTTAGGGTTTAGGGTTTAGGGTTTAGGGTTTAGGGTTTAGGGTTTAGGGTTTAGGGTTTAGGGTTTAGGGTTTAGGGTTTAGGGTTTAGGGTTTAGGGTTTAGGGTTTAGGGTTTAGGGTTTAGGGTTTAGGGTTTAGGGTTTAGGGTTTAGGGTTTAGGGTTTAGGGTTTAGGGTTTAGGGTTTAGGGTTTAGGGTTTAGGGTTTAGGGTTTAGGGTTTAGGGTTTAGGGTTTAGGGTTTAGGGTTTAGGGTTTAGGGTTTAGGGTTTAGGGTTTAGGGTTTAGGGTTTAGGGTTTAGGGTTTAGGGTTTAGGGTTTAGGGTTTAGGGTTTAGGGTTTAGGGTTTAGGGTTTAGGGTTTAGGGTTTAGGGTTTAGGGTTTAGGGTTTAGGGTTTAGGGTTTAGGGTTTAGGGTTTAGGGTTTAGGGTTTAGGGTTTAGGGTTTAGGGTTTAGGGTTTAGGGTTTAGGGTTTAGGGTTTAGGGTTTAGGGTTTAGGGTTTAGGGTTTAGGGTTTAGGGTTTAGGGTTTAGGGTTTAGGGTTTAGGGTTTAGGGTTTAGGGTTTAGGGTTTAGGGTTTAGGGTTTAGGGTTTAGGGTTTAGGGTTTAGGGTTTAGGGTTTAGGGTTTAGGGTTTAGGGTTTAGGGTTTAGGGTTTAGGGTTTAGGGTTTAGGGTTTAGGGTTTAGGGTTTAGGGTTTAGGGTTTAGGGTTTAGGGTTTAGGGTTTAGGGTTTAGGGTTTAGGGTTTAGGGTTTAGGGTTTAGGGTTTAGGGTTTAGGGTTTAGGGTTTAGGGTTTAGGGTTTAGGGTTTAGGGTTTAGGGTTTAGGGTTTAGGGTTTAGGGTTTAGGGTTTAGGGTTTAGGGTTTAGGGTTTAGGGTTTAGGGTTTAGGGTTTAGGGTTTAGGGTTTAGGGTTTAGGGTTTAGGGTTTAGGGTTTAGGGTTTAGGGTTTAGGGTTTAGGGTTTAGGGTTTAGGGTTTAGGGTTTAGGGTTTAGGGTTTAGGGTTTAGGGTTTAGGGTTTAGGGTTTAGGGTTTAGGGTTTAGGGTTTAGGGTTTAGGGTTTAGGGTTTAGGGTTTAGGGTTTAGGGTTTAGGGTTTAGGGTTTAGGGTTTAGGGTTTAGGGTTTAGGGTTTAGGGTTTAGGGTTTAGGGTTTAGGGTTTAGGGTTTAGGGTTTAGGGTTTAGGGTTTAGGGTTTAGGGTTTAGGGTTTAGGGTTTAGGGTTTAGGGTTTAGGGTTTAGGGTTTAGGGTTTAGGGTTTAGGGTTTAGGGTTTAGGGTTTAGGGTTTAGGGTTTAGGGTTTAGGGTTTAGGGTTTAGGGTTTAGGGTTTAGGGTTTAGGGTTTAGGGTTTAGGGTTTAGGGTTTAGGGTTTAGGGTTTAGGGTTTAGGGTTTAGGGTTTAGGGTTTAGGGTTTAGGGTTTAGGGTTTAGGGTTTAGGGTTTAGGGTTTAGGGTTTAGGGTTTAGGGTTTAGGGTTTAGGGTTTAGGGTTTAGGGTTTAGGGTTTAGGGTTTAGGGTTTAGGGTTTAGGGTTTAGGGTTTAGGGTTTAGGGTTTAGGGTTTAGGGTTTAGGGTTTAGGGTTTAGGGTTTAGGGTTTAGGGTTTAGGGTTTAGGGTTTAGGGTTTAGGGTTTAGGGTTTAGGGTTTAGGGTTTAGGGTTTAGGGTTTAGGGTTTAGGGTTTAGGGTTTAGGGTTTAGGGTTTAGGGTTTAGGGTTTAGGGTTTAGGGTTTAGGGTTTAGGGTTTAGGGTTTAGGGTTTAGGGTTTAGGGTTTAGGGTTTAGGGTTTAGGGTTTAGGGTTTAGGGTTTAGGGTTTAGGGTTTAGGGTTTAGGGTTTAGGGTTTAGGGTTTAGGGTTTAGGGTTTAGGGTTTAGGGTTTAGGGTTTAGGGTTTAGGGTTTAGGGTTTAGGGTTTAGGGTTTAGGGTTTAGGGTTTAGGGTTTAGGGTTTAGGGTTTAGGGTTTAGGGTTTAGGGTTTAGGGTTTAGGGTTTAGGGTTTAGGGTTTAGGGTTTAGGGTTTAGGGTTTAGGGTTTAGGGTTTAGGGTTTAGGGTTTAGGGTTTAGGGTTTAGGGTTTAGGGTTTAGGGTTTAGGGTTTAGGGTTTAGGGTTTAGGGTTTAGGGTTTAGGGTTTAGGGTTTAGGGTTTAGGGTTTAGGGTTTAGGGTTTAGGGTTTAGGGTTTAGGGTTTAGGGTTTAGGGTTTAGGGTTTAGGGTTTAGGGTTTAGGGTTTAGGGTTTAGGGTTTAGGGTTTAGGGTTTAGGGTTTAGGGTTTAGGGTTTAGGGTTTAGGGTTTAGGGTTTAGGGTTTAGGGTTTAGGGTTTAGGGTTTAGGGTTTAGGGTTTAGGGTTTAGGGTTTAGGGTTTAGGGTTTAGGGTTTAGGGTTTAGGGTTTAGGGTTTAGGGTTTAGGGTTTAGGGTTTAGGGTTTAGGGTTTAGGGTTTAGGGTTTAGGGTTTAGGGTTTAGGGTTTAGGGTTTAGGGTTTAGGGTTTAGGGTTTAGGGTTTAGGGTTTAGGGTTTAGGGTTTAGGGTTTAGGGTTTAGGGTTTAGGGTTTAGGGTTTAGGGTTTAGGGTTTAGGGTTTAGGGTTTAGGGTTTAGGGTTTAGGGTTTAGGGTTTAGGGTTTAGGGTTTAGGGTTTAGGGTTTAGGGTTTAGGGTTTAGGGTTTAGGGTTTAGGGTTTAGGGTTTAGGGTTTAGGGTTTAGGGTTTAGGGTTTAGGGTTTAGGGTTTAGGGTTTAGGGTTTAGGGTTTAGGGTTTAGGGTTTAGGGTTTAGGGTTTAGGGTTTAGGGTTTAGGGTTTAGGGTTTAGGGTTTAAGGTTTAGGGTTTAGGGTTTAGGGTTTAGGGTTTAGGGTTTAGGGTTTAGGGTTTAGGGTTTAGGGTTTAGGGTTTAGGGTTTAGGGTTTAGGGTTTAGGGTTTAGGGTTTAGGGTTTAGGGTTTA
>CM024697.1:0-2500 GCA_014182845.1 Corymbia calophylla
TAAACCCTAAACCCTAAACCCTAAACCCTAAACCCTAAACCCTAAACCCTAAACCCTAAACCCTAAACCCTAAACCCTAAACCCTAAACCCTAAACCCTAAACCCTAAACCCTAAACCCTAAACCCTAAACCCTAAACCCTAAACCCTAAACCCTAAACCCTAAACCCTAAACCCTAAACCCTAAACCCTAAACCCTAAACCCTAAACCCTAAACCCTAAACCCTAAACCCTAAACCCTAAACCCTAAACCCTAAACCCTAAACCCTAAACCCTAAACCCTAAACCCTAAACCCTAAACCCTAAACCCTAAACCCTAAACCCTAAACCCTAAACCCTAAACCCTAAACCCTAAACCCTAAACCCTAAACCCTAAACCCTAAACCCTAAACCCTAAACCCTAAACCCTAAACCCTAAACCCTAAACCCTAAACCCTAAACCCTAAACCCTAAACCCTAAACCCTAAACCCTAAACCCTAAACCCTAAACCCTAAACCCTAAACCCTAAACCCTAAACCCTAAACCCTAAACCCTAAACCCTAAACCCTAAACCCTAAACCCTAAACCCTAAACCCTAAACCCTAAACCCTAAACCCTAAACCCTAAACCCTAAACCCTAAACCCTAAACCCTAAACCCTAAACCCTAAACCCTAAACCCTAAACCCTAAACCCTAAACCCTAAAACCCTAAACCCTAAACCCTAAACCCTAAACCCTAAACCCTAAACCCTAAACCCTAAACCCTAAACCCTAAACCCTAAACCCTAAACCCTAAACCCTAAACCCTAAACCCTAAACCCTAAACCCTAAACCCTAAACCCTAAACCCTAAACCCTAAACCCTAAACCCTAAACCCTAAACCCTAAACCCTAAACCCTAAACCCTAAACCCTAAACCCTAAACCCTAAACCCTAAACCCTAAACCCTAAACCCTAAACCCTAAACCCTAAACCCTAAACCCTAAACCCTAAACCCTAAACCCTAAACCCTAAACCCTAAACCCTAAACCCTAAACCCTAAACCCTAAACCCTAAACCCTAAACCCTAAACCCTAAACCCTAAACCCTAAACCCTAAACCCTAAACCCTAAACCCTAAACCCTAAACCCTAAACCCTAAACCCTAAACCCTAAACCCTAAACCCTAAACCCTAAACCCTAAACCCTAAACCCTAAACCCTAAACCCTAAACCCTAAACCCTAAACCCTAAACCCTAAACCCTAAACCCTAAACCCTAAACCCTAAACCCTAAACCCTAAACCCTAAACCCTAAACCCTAAACCCTAAACCCTAAACCCTAAACCCTAAACCCTAAACCCTAAACCCTAAACCCTAAACCCTAAACCCTAAACCCTAAACCCTAAACCCTAAACCCTAAACCCTAAACCCTAAACCCTAAACCCTAAACCCTAAACCCTAAACCCTAAACCCTAAACCCTAAACCCTAAACCCTAAACCCTAAACCCTAAACCCTAAACCCTAAACCCTAAACCCTAAACCCTAAACCCTAAACCCTAAACCCTAAACCCTAAACCCTAAACCCTAAACCCTAAACCCTAAACCCTAAACCCTAAACCCTAAACCCTAAACCCTAAACCCTAAACCCTAAACCCTAAACCCTAAACCCTAAACCCTAAACCCTAAACCCTAAACCCTAAACCCTAAACCCTAAACCCTAAACCCTAAACCCTAAACCCTAAACCCTAAACCCTAAACCCTAAACCCTAAACCCTAAACCCTAAACCCTAAACCCTAAACCCTAAACCCTAAACCCTAAACCCTAAACCCTAAACCCTAAACCCTAAACCCTAAACCCTAAACCCTAAACCCTAAACCCTAAACCCTAAACCCTAAACCCTAAACCCTAAACCCTAAACCCTAAACCCTAAACCCTAAACCCTAAACCCTAAACCCTAAACCCTAAACCCTAAACCCTAAACCCTAAACCCTAAACCCTAAACCCTAAACCCTAAACCCTAAACCCTAAACCCTAAACCCTAAACCCTAAACCCTAAACCCTAAACCCTAAACCCTAAACCCTAAACCCTAAACCCTAAACCCTAAACCCTAAACCCTAAACCCTAAACCCTAAACCCTAAACCCTAAACCCTAAACCCTAAACCCTAAACCCTAAACCCTAAACCCTAAACCCTAAACCCTAAACCCTAAACCCTAAACCCTAAACCCTAAACCCTAAACCCTAAACCCTAAACCCTAAACCCTAAACCCTAAACCCTAAACCCTAAACCCTAAACCCTAAACCCTAAACCCTAAACCCTAAACCCTAAACCCTAAACCCTAAACCCTAAACCCTAAACCCTAAACCCTAAACCCTAAACCCTAAACCCTAAACCCTAAACCCTAAACCCTAAACCCTAAACCCTAAACCCTAAACCCTAAACCCTAAACCCTAAACCCTAAACCCTAAACCCTAAACCCTAAACCCTAAACCCTAAACCCTAAACCCTAAACCCTAAACCCTAAACCCTAAACCCTAAACCC
>CM024697.1:7500-22431 GCA_014182845.1 Corymbia calophylla
AAACCCTAAACCCTAAACCCTAAACCCTAAACCCTAAACCCTAAACCCTAAACCCTAAACCCTAAACCCTAAACCCTAAACCCTAAACCCTAAACCCTAAACCCTAAACCCTAAACCCTAAACCCTAAACCCTAAACCCTAAACCCTAAACCCTAAACCCTAAACCCTAAACCCTAAACCCTAAACCCTAAACCCTAAACCCTAAACCCTAAACCCTAAACCCTAAACCCTAAACCCTAAACCCTAAACCCTAAACCCTAAACCCTAAACCCTAAACCCTAAACCCTAAACCCTAAACCCTAAACCCTAAACCCTAAACCCTAAACCCTAAACCCTAAACCCTAAACCCTAAACCCTAAACCCTAAACCCTAAACCCTAAACCCTAAACCCTAAACCCTAAACCCTAAACCCTAAACCCTAAACCCTAAACCCTAAACCCTAAACCCTAAACCCTAAACCCTAAACCCTAAACCCTAAACCCTAAACCCTAAACCCTAAACCCTAAACCCTAAACCCTAAACCCTAAACCCTAAACCCTAAACCCTAAACCCTAAACCCTAAACCCTAAACCCTAAACCCTAAACCCTAAACCCTAAACCCTAAACCCTAAACCCTAAACCCTAAACCCTAAACCCTAAACCCTAAACCCTAAACCCTAAACCCTAAACCCTAAACCCTAAACCCTAAACCCTAAACCCTAAACCCTAAACCCTAAACCCTAAACCCTAAACCCTAAACCCTAAACCCTAAACCCTAAACCCTAAACCCTAAACCCTAAACCCTAAACCCTAAACCCTAAACCCTAAACCCTAAACCCTAAACCCTAAACCCTAAACCCTAAACCCTAAACCCTAAACCCTAAACCCTAAACCCTAAACCCTAAACCCTAAACCCTAAACCCTAAACCCTAAACCCTAAACCCTAAACCCTAAACCCTAAACCCTAAACCCTAAACCCTAAACCCTAAACCCTAAACCCTAAACCCTAAACCCTAAACCCTAAACCCTAAACCCTAAACCCTAAACCCTAAACCCTAAACCCTAAACCCTAAACCCTAAACCCTAAACCCTAAACCCTAAACCCTAAACCCTAAACCCTAAACCCTAAACCCTAAACCCTAAACCCTAAACCCTAAACCCTAAACCCTAAACCCTAAACCCTAAACCCTAAACCCTAAACCCTAAACCCTAAACCCTAAACCCTAAACCCTAAACCCTAAACCCTAAACCCTAAACCCTAAACCCTAAACCCTAAACCCTAAACCCTAAACCCTAAACCCTAAACCCTAAACCCTAAACCCTAAACCCTAAACCCTAAACCCTAAACCCTAAACCCTAAAACCCTAAACCCTAAACCCTAAACCCTAAACCCTAAACCCTAAACCCTAAACCCTAAACCCTAAACCCTAAACCCTAAACCCTAAACCCTAAACCCTAAACCCTAAACCCTAAACCCTAAACCCTAAACCCTAAACCCTAAACCCTAAACCCTAAACCCTAAACCCTAAACCCTAAACCCTAAACCCTAAACCCTAAACCCTAAACCCTAAACCCTAAACCCTAAACCCTAAACCCTAAACCCTAAACCCTAAACCCTAAACCCTAAACCCTAAACCCTAAACCCTAAACCCTAAACCCTAAACCCTAAACCCTAAACCCTAAACCCTAAACCCTAAACCCTAAACCCTAAACCCTAAACCCTAAACCCTAAACCCTAAACCCTAAACCCTAAACCCTAAACCCTAAACCCTAAACCCTAAACCCTAAACCCTAAACCCTAAACCCTAAACCCTAAACCCTAAACCCTAAACCCTAAACCCTAAACCCTAAACCCTAAACCCTAAACCCTAAACCCTAAACCCTAAACCCTAAACCCTAAACCCTAAACCCTAAACCCTAAACCCTAAACCCTAAACCCTAAACCCTAAACCCTAAACCCTAAACCCTAAACCCTAAACCCTAAACCCTAAACCCTAAACCCTAAACCCTAAACCCTAAACCCTAAACCCTAAACCCTAAACCCTAAACCCTAAACCCTAAACCCTAAACCCTAAACCCTAAACCCTAAACCCTAAACCCTAAACCCTAAACCCTAAACCCTAAACCCTAAACCCTAAACCCTAAACCCTAAACCCTAAACCCTAAACCCTAAACCCTAAACCCTAAACCCTAAACCCTAAACCCTAAACCCTAAACCCTAAACCCTAAACCCTAAACCCTAAACCCTAAACCCTAAACCCTAAACCCTAAACCCTAAACCCTAAACCCTAAACCCTAAACCCTAAACCCTAAACCCTAAACCCTAAACCCTAAACCCTAAACCCTAAACCCTAAACCCTAAACCCTAAACCCTAAACCCTAAACCCTAAACCCTAAACCCTAAACCCTAAACCCTAAACCCTAAACCCTAAACCCTAAACCCTAAACCCTAAACCCTAAACCCTAAACCCTAAACCCTAAACCCTAAACCCTAAACCCTAAACCCTAAACCCTAAACCCTAAACCCTAAACCCTAAACCCTAAACCCTAAACCCTAAACCCTAAACCCTAAACCCTAAACCCTAAACCCTAAACCCTAAACCCTAAACCCTAAACCCTAAACCCTAAACCCTAAACCCTAAACCCTAAACCCTAAACCCTAAACCCTAAACCCTAAACCCTAAACCCTAAACCCTAAACCCTAAACCCTAAACCCTAAACCCTAAACCCTAAACCCTAAACCCTAAACCCTAAACCCTAAACCCTAAACCCTAAACCCTAAACCCTAAACCCTAAACCCTAAACCCTAAACCCTAAACCCTAAACCCTAAACCCTAAACCCTAAACCCTAAACCCTAAACCCTAAACCCTAAACCCTAAACCCTAAACCCTAAACCCTAAACCCTAAACCCTAAACCCTAAACCCTAAACCCTAAACCCTAAACCCTAAACCCTAAACCCTAAACCCTAAACCCTAAACCCTAAACCCTAAACCCTAAACCCTAAACCCTAAACCCTAAACCCTAAACCCTAAACCCTAAACCCTAAACCCTAAACCCTAAACCCTAAACCCTAAACCCTAAACCCTAAACCCTAAACCCTAAACCCTAAACCCTAAACCCTAAACCCTAAACCCTAAACCCTAAACCCTAAACCCTAAACCCTAAACCCTAAAACCCTAAACCCTAAACCCTAAACCCTAAAACCCTAAACCCTAAACCCTAAACCCTAAACCCTAAACCCTAAACCCTAAACCCTAAACCCTAAACCCTAAACCCTAAACCCTAAACCCTAAACCCTAAACCCTAAACCCTAAACCCTAAACCCTAAACCCTAAACCCTAAACCCTAAACCCTAAACCCTAAACCCTAAACCCTAAACCCTAAACCCTAAACCCTAAACCCTAAACCCTAAACCCTAAACCCTAAACCCTAAACCCTAAACCCTAAACCCTAAACCCTAAACCCTAAACCCTAAACCCTAAACCCTAAACCCTAAACCCTAAACCCTAAACCCTAAACCCTAAACCCTAAACCCTAAACCCTAAACCCTAAACCCTAAACCCTAAACCCTAAACCCTAAACCCTAAACCCTAAACCCTAAACCCTAAACCCTAAACCCTAAACCCTAAACCCTAAACCCTAAACCCTAAACCCTAAACCCTAAACCCTAAACCCTAAACCCTAAACCCTAAACCCTAAACCCTAAACCCTAAACCCTAAACCCTAAACCCTAAACCCTAAACCCTAAACCCTAAACCCTAAACCCTAAACCCTAAACCCTAAACCCTAAACCCTAAACCCTAAACCCTAAACCCTAAACCCTAAACCCTAAACCCTAAACCCTAAACCCTAAACCCTAAACCCTAAACCCTAAACCCTAAACCCTAAACCCTAAACCCTAAACCCTAAACCCTAAACCCTAAACCCTAAACCCTAAACCCTAAACCCTAAACCCTAAACCCTAAACCCTAAACCCTAAACCCTAAACCCTAAACCCTAAACCCTAAACCCTAAACCCTAAACCCTAAACCCTAAACCCTAAACCCTAAACCCTAAACCCTAAACCCTAAACCCTAAACCCTAAACCCTAAACCCTAAACCCTAAACCCTAAACCCTAAACCCTAAACCCTAAACCCTAAACCCTAAACCCTAAACCCTAAACCCTAAACCCTAAACCCTAAACCCTAAACCCTAAACCCTAAACCCTAAACCCTAAACCCTAAACCCTAAACCCTAAACCCTAAACCCTAAACCCTAAACCCTAAACCCTAAACCCTAAACCCTAAACCCTAAACCCTAAACCCTAAACCCTAAACCCTAAACCCTAAACCCTAAACCCTAAACCCTAAACCCTAAACCCTAAACCCTAAACCCTAAACCCTAAACCCTAAACCCTAAACCCTAAACCCTAAACCCTAAACCCTAAACCCTAAACCCTAAACCCTAAACCCTAAACCCTAAACCCTAAACCCTAAACCCTAAACCCTAAACCCTAAACCCTAAACCCTAAACCCTAAACCCTAAACCCTAAACCCTAAACCCTAAACCCTAAACCCTAAACCCTAAACCCTAAACCCTAAACCCTAAACCCTAAACCCTAAACCCTAAACCCTAAACCCTAAACCCTAAACCCTAAACCCTAAACCCTAAACCCTAAACCCTAAACCCTAAACCCTAAACCCTAAACCCTAAACCCTAAACCCTAAACCCTAAACCCTAAACCCTAAACCCTAAACCCTAAACCCTAAACCCTAAACCCTAAACCCTAAACCCTAAACCCTAAACCCTAAACCCTAAACCCTAAACCCTAAACCCTAAACCCTAAACCCTAAACCCTAAACCCTAAACCCTAAACCCTAAACCCTAAACCCTAAACCCTAAACCCTAAACCCTAAACCCTAAACCCTAAACCCTAAACCCTAAACCCTAAACCCTAAACCCTAAACCCTAAACCCTAAACCCTAAACCCTAAACCCTAAACCCTAAACCCTAAACCCTAAACCCTAAACCCTAAACCCTAAACCCTAAACCCTAAACCCTAAACCCTAAACCCTAAACCCTAAACCCTAAACCCTAAACCCTAAACCCTAAACCCTAAACCCTAAACCCTAAACCCTAAACCCTAAACCCTAAACCCTAAACCCTAAACCCTAAACCCTAAACCCTAAACCCTAAACCCTAAACCCTAAACCCTAAACCCTAAACCCTAAACCCTAAACCCTAAACCCTAAACCCTAAACCCTAAACCCTAAACCCTAAACCCTAAACCCTAAACCCTAAACCCTAAACCCTAAACCCTAAACCCTAAACCCTAAACCCTAAACCCTAAACCCTAAACCCTAAACCCTAAACCCTAAACCCTAAACCCTAAACCCTAAACCCTAAACCCTAAACCCTAAACCCTAAACCCTAAACCCTAAACCCTAAACCCTAAACCCTAAACCCTAAACCCTAAACCCTAAACCCTAAACCCTAAACCCTAAACCCTAAACCCTAAACCCTAAACCCTAAACCCTAAACCCTAAACCCTAAACCCTAAACCCTAAACCCTAAACCCTAAACCCTAAACCCTAAACCCTAAACCCTAAACCCTAAACCCTAAACCCTAAACCCTAAACCCTAAACCCTAAACCCTAAACCCTAAACCCTAAACCCTAAACCCTAAACCCTAAACCCTAAACCCTAAAACCCTAAACCCTAAACCCTAAACCCTAAACCCTAAACCCTAAACCCTAAACCCTAAACCCTAAACCCTAAACCCTAAACCCTAAACCCTAAACCCTAAACCCTAAACCCTAAACCCTAAACCCTAAACCCTAAACCCTAAACCCTAAACCCTAAACCCTAAACCCTAAACCCTAAACCCTAAACCCTAAACCCTAAACCCTAAACCCTAAACCCTAAACCCTAAACCCTAAACCCTAAACCCTAAACCCTAAACCCTAAACCCTAAACCCTAAACCCTAAACCCTAAACCCTAAACCCTAAACCCTAAACCCTAAACCCTAAACCCTAAACCCTAAACCCTAAACCCTAAACCCTAAACCCTAAACCCTAAACCCTAAACCCTAAACCCTAAACCCTAAACCCTAAACCCTAAACCCTAAACCCTAAACCCTAAACCCTAAACCCTAAACCCTAAACCCTAAACCCTAAACCCTAAACCCTAAACCCTAAACCCTAAACCCTAAACCCTAAACCCTAAACCCTAAACCCTAAACCCTAAACCCTAAACCCTAAACCCTAAACCCTAAACCCTAAACCCTAAACCCTAAACCCTAAACCCTAAACCCTAAACCCTAAACCCTTAACCCTAAACCCTAAAACCCTTAAACCCTAAACCCTAAACCCTAAACCCTAAACCCTAAACCCTAAACCCTAAACCCTAAACCCTAAACCCTAAACCCTAAAACCCTAAAAAACCCTAAAACCCTAAACCCTAAAAACCCTAAAAACCCTAAAAAAACCCTAAAACCCTAAACCCTAAACCCTAAACCCTAAACCCTAAACCCTAAACCCTAAACCCTAAACCCTAAACCCTAAACCCTAAACCCAAAACCCTAAACCCTAAACCCTAAACCCTAAACCCTAAACCCTAAACCCTAAAACCTAAACCCCTAAACCCCTAAACCCTAAAACCCTAAACCCTAAACAATTTTTGTTGACGATTTTGTGATTATACATTATTTAATTTTCCGTAACTTGGTAATTGTTTTTTGAAGGATGAATTTGTGGGTTTATTTTATGTGTACGGGTTATCTGAAGATGATGTCAATATCTTCTTCATCTTTACGCGTTTTTTGAAAGGAGCTATAATTTTTTTATCGGTACTTTTTGGGGTAATCTGGTCATATTTGGTGATTATGTGTTACGTAGGATATTAATTTGCATTTGTCACGTGTGGCTCATTTTGAGGATATATTAGGGACTATTTCAAAATTCGAGAATTCCCATGGTTTATTTGTCTTTTTAGTGGCTATACTTCAATTTTGATTTTATTTTTTATTCTAATTATAAACTTTTGTTAATGTTTTAGGGGTTCTAATGGGAGGTCATTGAGGCCAGTTATTTCTTGTTTGTGGGCTTTTAAGATTACGACTTCTGTAGGGGTACGTCAGGTTTAGGACTATCTTTCATTGTTAGGGTTTTTCGTGAGTTGTTCGGTTTTTTTGGGTTTTGGTAATATATTATTGTATTTTTATAAGATAGTTGAGTGTTGATTTGGCCATACTTTTGGTTCACGGGTTATTTCGCATTTTCTTTTTCAAGTGTTGAGCATTTATTGATGCTTTAAGGGCTATATTGGGGTTATATGAGACTCATTTGAGTTACTTAGGATTTATTTCAACATTACGGTGCTTTATTATCTATTTTAGGTTTTGGTGTTATATTACTAGTCTCTTGTACTTTCGTTGTTATCCAGTAATTCTTCGAGGGCCATTTCAGTATCCAGGTCATTTGAAGCTCATTTTTAGATTTCTTGATTTATTGTTGGGATTATTTCAAAATTATTGTCACTTGTGGATATTTTCATTTTAGGGTTTCTTTCGAGATTGAGCATTTTTTTTTTTTTTGGCCTAACATGGGAATTATTCAAGTTTATGGGTTATTTCAATATCAAAAATAATTCTATAGCTTTTTTCATTTCTAAGTTTAGGTGTTATATTCTCACTATATTGTGTATGCTATATTGGGATAATGCTATATCTACGATATTAGGTTTATCTATTAATTCTTCAAGTGGTATTGAGAAGTTTCGATGTTCTTTATTGATATGGCTCTCCGAAGAGGGCTTCTGGGTTATGTTAGGAAGGATTATTAGTTTATTTAGAGGTTGTTTGATTTTTGGGATTGTATTTCATACTTTTTCGCAATGTGGAATATGCGACCCTTATAGCTTGGCTTACCATACACAAGCATGTCTAACATCTTAACCGGTGGCAGCATGAAGATCAATTACTTTTGACATATGCCATTCGGTCTAGCCATTATAATTTTAGATGGGCATGTGAGAATAAGTTTCATATCGAACATTCTAATAATATGGCCCAAACATGCTTTAAACAACCAATCAAGGCCAAATCAAGGACCAAGTCCACCGAGGCTTCTCGGACTTTTATAAGCTCATCCTGTTATTGCCTTTTGTTCAGGTAGTTGGTAAGCAGATACCAACCCTCTGGGAAAATAAATGATTGACGGCTCATTTGACAATGCAGCTCATCTGCAAGAATGTAACCCACACAATACATGCAAAAGTAGCCAACTTAGCATACTATGTATCTAAACAATTGGAACCTCTCTTTTTGAATACCTACGTTCTAGATTTCAAGTCGCTCCTATATTGCATATAGGGAAGAAACAGGATCAGAATTAGCAACTCCCCTCCAAATGAGAAAGAAAAGACATTCAGATTGAGTTTACAACCGCCATACGTGGCACCTTCAAGAGTCTTCCACCTCACACAATTTTCTGGCTTCCTCTTGAATGATTTCAGATATGGAAACACGACTGCTGCATGGGAACCATAGTGATGCTCAAAGATTATACCCAGTCGATTCAAGGTCTTTCTAGCAGCAACGTCACCCAATGATAGCTGAATGGATAAAAGCTTCACCAGTTCATATCCAATGATGACATGATCTGACTATAAAGCTTTTCCAGAATCTACATATACATACAGAACCGTGAGTAAAAATCTATATGAATTTTTTAGGGGCTTTCACTGTCTCCATATCAAAGGCAAGCCACATTTAGCAGACATATCAATCATCCTGTAATAACTCAACATCACATTATAATCATGAAGTTTCTTAATAATGTAAGTTAGTTGAGACTGAAAAACATTTATGTAGGAGGATAGATAGTAATCTCAGTAGTGTTGATGCCTATGCCCATCTTTTCCCTAGCATTGCCACATGCCTTACAAGTTTTGGGAATTCTCAAAATGCTCATGACAAAGTTGTACATGTCTCCATGCTTCAGTGGCTATCAAATGTCACACCCTCATGGTCACATATCCATGACATTGGCATATCCATACATATGCATACAAACATATCAAACTGCACTTTTAAAGTGTATTGTCCAAGCACTTGCAGCCCATGTATAAGGTGCCATGCCAACTACAATTTTGAAAAAGTTGAAAATGAGAATCAGTAACTTCCTAGGATGTATATTATGATGCTCATTTCTATGATACGTTTTTCACCCAATTTGATGCAGTACGGGACCTTGATCAAAGAGAAACAATTCTTAACCATCATCTTCTAACAGTTTAGCAATAACTAGTATTTCTCTCTATATTTCCAAATTCAAATGCCAAAAACAACTATTTGGCAGTTGATACAAAGCCTCATCAACACAAAATGCCTAAACATAACTTGCTTTATCTACATTAGACACTGACAGCTTTGCGAAAACCTCTCACACCTTGCTTAGCTTTGATTGATAGGATCAGTTACTCTACAGAAATTTAACGATCTCACAAAATTCCACAAATTTAAGATTAGGCTGTATATCATCCAAGTTTTAGATTCTCATGAATGAGGGAAATGCGAATGAGTAAAATAGGCACAAATCATTTATTTCTGAATCTCATAATCTGTTTATATTATGAAGTGCAGTTCCACTATTAAGATCTAACACTGATTCTGGCAAAAAGGTTACGTATACCAAAAATGTGGAAGCTGATACCAAGCCGTTCCATGAGCAATATCAAGCAAATGTTGCATTTTGCATAAAACAGGAGAGAACTTGTTTTTACTGGTTAGGATTGATGGATACACAAATATGTCCATGGACATCTAAGCAGAAAAAGATTGCCACAACATTAAACCAATCATCAAATATACTGATGTTCAGTGCAAATAACTAAATAATCATGCCTTGTTTTGAAAGCAACCCAAACAAGCCTATATCTACCGTATCACATATTTGATGAGTGACGTTCATGATGCATTGTACACACCAAAGCAATCCATGATCTAGGTAACCTAGATTCCTCTAGGCCCACTATGACAATGCTTGTCAAGAGCATGGGCCACCTACATACAAGCAGAGGAAACAGAAGGCACTACTTGAAGTCATTCATTCCCATTGTACTTCTCATATTCATGGAAAAATTCCCAGCACAGGAATGCATACTCTCTTACATGCTAAATATGATAGTGCCAAACATTGCCTTTTCAACACAGCAACCTCATTTAGCATTCAGGTATCTTAGTCACTAAAAGGGCTATGTCCCTACCACTTTTTGTCATCAACTTTACTAGGCCACAAAAAACAAACATCATAAGGAAAGCTGCAAACGAAACAACTACGAAGATTAAAAACCAATAGAAATTATTCTTAAAAGTTTGACAGAACAGGCAAGTCAATTCATAATCTCTCAAATTTAACTATCCCCTCACGAAAAGAATAGTCTGCTAATTGTCCAGACTTGTGCAAACATGGCTATGGCAAACATATGCAGATGTTGACATTGTACAAAGTGAACTCATATATCTCTCAACCTAGATCATCCTCTTGTATGAACAGGAAAATCCGCTAATGATGAAGAATGGATTTTGTTAGCATCATCTACACTTCACATTTAACTAGTGTTTTCAGTATCAAGCATGAATAGGCAGGTGAAACAAACTGCAGGAGATGAGCCAAGCACTGACGGAAAAACAGTGTACATCTTAGGAATCAGGGGTCTTCCTAGTAATTTCTGCTGTAAAAATGTTACCTATGTCTTTTCACTAGACCTCCAAAGTCCAATATTCAAGTGCATATGGTTCACAATTGGATGCAAAAAACCAAATAACATAAACACATTTGTTTAAGATCATCAAGCTTCTCATTCTGCCTCTCATCAACTCTGAGTATCAAGTCTCAAGTTAAGGCTATTCATGCAAACTCAAACAAGAAAACAATTGTTATGACCCAAAAATAAAAATAAAACAAGAATAGAGTTGTTGAAGGCTTAAAAAGAACATAAGCGCCCACAACCACATATATTTACCTGAATTGATGATTTGCAGTGCTCCATCGCACACTGCAGCTCTCCAATGAAGCAAAACGCTTGTGCTATACTGTCCTCTGCCTGCAAATGAAGTTTTGGCATATTTACATGAAATTTGTTACCCTCAAAATTTGACGTGTTTATGCTTTTGCTCACGAAATAAGATCGACCAATCGCTCAAGAAAAACACGGTAAGGAAATGGTGAAGTGGAGGAACTTACTTCTGCAATGCTTCTGTTATATGCATGCAACATTTTTCTCAGCTGATCAAGAGATTCTAAAGCATTAGAAAGCAAAGAACTTGACACTTCTTTTCTAACTATTCCATCCTGCAACCTGTCAAGAAGTGAAAGCTCTTTCAGATGAAATAATAGGTGATGCATGCCCGGAAAAGGCCACGATTTGCAAATTCTAATACTAATTAGAAAAAAATTAGTGTAAAACAAAAATTAAATTTGCAGTTTCACTTTTAAATGCTCTTTTGTATGCACCAAACTATGCAAAAATCTTCAGCTCGGATTCTACTCGAATTCATCAGAAGATAACCTCCTACCTTCCATCAACCACTCCACACTAAGTCCTTGTCCAAAATACCCAGGCAAAACCTTCATAAAAATACACGAAATTACCTTTTTAATATTTCCCAAAGCTTTGCTCACCATCAGGCGAGAAGATTCCAGATCACAACGGCACCCACACTTCAAGCAATATCCTTCACTTGCACAAAGGGAGTGATAACTTTTCTCCAGGGCATTGTGATCCATTTCGCCAGCATAGAGATCACCAATCTTCTCCACCTGTGAACATTTTATGTACCCACCATGGGAACAAGAAATAGATTCCTCAGCCAACAATTTCTTCATGAGTAGTTTTTTGACACTGCTATTTCAAACAGAAAAGCCTATAAAGATTAACATGTGTCCTAGCTGAGAATTACTTTTCATACCTGTACATAAGGCTCCAAGCTATATATGTCTCCAGCATGTCTCGACTGCTTAAGTTTTTCAGTTTCAGATTTTATGTCAAATGTATCCAAAACTATGCCAGAGCAATGAGGATGAACACAATGAAAAGCACTCAGAACAAGATCAGAGAGATTCACAACTGAACAGCTTCTGCACTGACATCGAAAATAATACTTCTCTTCCAGAAATTTAAGGCGGTCTTGACAGCTCCATTGGCCAACCTGCAATCAGGGAATCATCAATATAATTAATAAACTGACAATTGTGAACAACAATTTACATGCATTGTTATTATCATAGTTCTCCCCCATAGATTTCTGCACTGACATTTAGCAACTCCCAGCATGATTGATTAATTAAAAGAAAGGACCCAGTGATCAAGGATCATAGTACCTGTGGACCATAAGACAACTCTAGGGAGCATCCTGCTTCCACTGGTTCCGTTGTTCGGATGAAGAGAGTACGAGCAATAAAATATGCATGAATGTTTGGATGACAAGAATGGTTAAACAAACTGCCAGCAGCGTAAATAGCTTGACCAACGCTGACCTAGATAATATTACCAAAGTGGATCAAATAAGATTAGAAAGACTTTCTTCCTTTGTTACAGGAAAAGTGATAATTCTGCTTGGACATATTCAATAATGGTAGATACAATTCTAAATAGCCAAAAAAGAACAATAAAAGGACCTCGATGACATTCCATCAGAAAGCTTGATTAAAGAAATGCTAAGGCATGATTAAAGAGCGTAATATCAGGAGAAACCTGTTCTATTGAGCTGGCTGAAGGACCTTCACTGGATGAAAATTTTCTATGAGGATCTTGCAGAGCATTGGGATCACTAGATTTCATCCGGATGATAGCCATAGAATTAAGCCTTATTTGACACATAATGATGATAATCTGCATCGACAAGAATGGCTGTGAAGCATTAATCACTGGATAAAGGTAAATATGAACAACCTCAGAATCTTTATCTTGTCCATTAAGGATAACAAAACTCATAATAGTAGCTATCAAAAGATTAAGAAAAATGATGATGAGAGCAACAAATTCTTACCAATTGAAGTAATCAGTAAAAAAAAAAAAAAGCATTTTATGTTAGAAAAATACACTTCTTAAATTGGCAACCACAAATCCTTCTTATGAAACAAGAATAATCAAATATAGCAGTATAGGTCAATGGACAAGCTATTGGCAAATCAAGGAACATATAAAGACTGCCTACACAAGTTGAAAAGACACCCAAAAAGTATGATATGTGGCTTCCAACCAAAAGGAGAGCAACTATAAGATCTTTCTTTCCTGACCAATAATGAGAAACAACTATCAGAACTATATGTATGGAAGTAATATTTACAACTGCAAATTGAAGGACACAAGTGCTAGTTGCAGGAGTGAAGAAGGAATAGCGGGATATTCATCTTTCTCGTGAGAATGCGCCCAGTGTGTGCTCATGCATGCCATTGTCCATGTGCGCTTATGATTGCACAGATACAAATGCTAGTATGTACCTCTCGATCGAGAGAGAGAGAGAGAGAGAGAGAGAGACCTGACAAACAAAATAAGGATTTACTGGAAGGTCAAGGCAGGGAGAGTGTTGAAGACAAACAAGTAATACAATCGCGTAACTACACAGTTCCAGTTTAACCTCCACTGCCAATTCAGTGTAATTATAAGAAAGATCCTGCAATTAAATAGATCCATCAGATGCTCACGTGGCTTGTGAAAAGTTAGAAAGGTTCAGGAACTAGATAATTTAATTACTGTCATAAGATACCAAAGCTTTTATCTCAATCAGGTCTCTTTTTGCACCAGGGACTTCACTACCACCCGACCAGCTAAAACTACCTCATGTGGCAACACAGCTGGCCAGTTTGCATCCACGCATTCATGTCTGTGTTCCGCAAAGTGCTCGAGAATTTTCTCCTCCCGATTTTCAGAAGTAACTTCTCTGATATGATTTTCAATCTCTGTAGGAACTTTTACATGAAGGTCAACCTTCTATGCTGTTTCTGGATCGATGTCCTCCTGCTTTTAGTTGGCAATGCTCAGAGCAGTACCGTGGTATTGCACAGAAAGAGCAGGGTACCACATCCACTGGTAATTCATTGAAGCAATAGTGACAGTACCTTTGTCGACAAGTCTTCAATATGACCTGCATGGCAGGGGAGCACCCGTAATAAAATGTGTTCCACAAATGATAAACATTGACCTTCCTCAGATCATCACTATTATGATCTGGTCAAGAATCCCTGTGGGGAATCAGTTGGATTAGACAACTGTGATAATATTTTGGTAATCACATAGTTCAAAATTTGGAAGCCCTAAATCTTTTATGTGTAGTTCTGTCACAACTTTAATGCATCCTCAAAAGATTCCAAAGGAAATCAGCAAGTTGATACTTTTCACCAGCAGATAGATCCGAAATCAGAAGGCAGCTAAGTCATGCCAACATCATTTAACATGGACGGATTCTAGCTGGCTTACAAGGTAGTTCACTACAAGGATCTTAAGTAGTCCAGCTCATAAAATAAAGAATTGCTGTCATAAGCTGATGCAGAGTTGCTTCCATTAATGCTACGTGGAATGCAATTTGTCATGGTGCACCACATGCTACAGGTACGCAGAATGTGACTTTATCAGTACTTGGTAGCCTGCAAGGTTAGTCAGGTGCTGATCTTTCACATGTAAATTTATGCCTTAAACTGATGTGCATATGTCATTCCATGTGTCAACAGAGAACTAAAAATTTCGGTCACACTTGGCATGCTAGGACTCAATGTGTGAAAGTAGATGGACTAGAGACAAGCTAGGATAAAAATCCTTACCACAGCATAAGGTTCCTCAGTGTGAACCAAATAAGATGGGGGAATTTCACCAGTTGAAGCCATGCCCCTGCCTTTTACGTGGCATCACAATGGACTTCACTTTTACCTCGTGTGGCTCATCTATCAAAGGAACAATTTCAAGGAGAA
>CM024697.1:22531-27531 GCA_014182845.1 Corymbia calophylla
TAAACCCTAAACCCTAAACCCTAAACCCTAAACCCTAAACCCTAAACCCTAAACCCTAAACCCTAAACCCTAAACCCTAAACCCTAAACCCTAAACCCTAAACCCTAAACCCTAAACCCTAAACCCTAAACCCTAAACCCTAAACCCTAAACCCTAAACCCTAAACCCTAAACCCTAAACCCTAAACCCTAAACCCTAAACCCTAAACCCTAAACCCTAAACCCTAAACCCTAAACCCTAAACCCTAAACCCTAAACCCTAAACCCTAAACCCTAAACCCTAAACCCTAAACCCTAAACCCTAAACCCTAAACCCTAAACCCTAAACCCTAAACCCTAAACCCTAAACCCTAAACCCTAAACCCTAAACCCTAAACCCTAAACCCTAAACCCTAAACCCTAAACCCTAAACCCTAAACCCTAAACCCTAAACTTTAAACTCCTAAACCCTAAACCCTAAACCCTAAACCCTAAACCCTAAACCCTAAACCCTAAACCCTAAACCCTAAACCCTAAACCCTAAACCCTAAACCCTAAACCCTAAACCCTAAACCCTAAACCCTAAACCCTAAACCCTAAACCCTAAACCCTAAACCCTAAACCCTAAACCCTAAACCCTAAACCCTAAACCCTAAACCCTAAACCCTAAACCCTAAACCCTAAACCCTAAACCCTATAAACCCTAAACCCTAAACCCTAAACCCTAAACCCTAAACCCTAAACCCTAAACCCTAAACCCTAAACCCTAAACCCTAAACCCTAAACCCTAAACCCTAAACCCTAAACCCTAAACCCTAAACCCTAAACCCTAAACCCTAAACCCTAAACCCTAAACCCTAAACCCTAAACCCTAAACCCTAAACCCTAAACCCTAAACCCTAAACCCTAAACCCTAAACCCTAAACCCTAAACCCTAAACCCTAAACCCTAAACCCTAAACCCTAAACCCTAAACCCTAAACCCTAAACCCTAAACCCTAAACCCTAAACCCTAAACCCTAAACCCTAAACCCTAAACCCTAAACCCTAAACCCTAAACCCTAAACCCTAAACCCTAAACCCTAAACCCTAAACCCTAAACCCTAAACCCTAAACCCTAAACCCTAAACCCTAAACCCTAAACCCTAAACCCTAAACCCTAAACCCTAAACCCTAAACCCTAAACCCTAAACCCTAAACCCTAAACCCTAAACCCTAAACCCTAAACCCTAAACCCTAAACCCTAAACCCTAAACCCTAAACCCTAAACCCTAAACCCTAAACCCTAAACCCTAAACCCTAAACCCTAAACCCTAAACCCTAAACCCTAAACCCTAAACCCTAAACCCTAAACCCTAAACCCTAAACCCTAAACCCTAAACCCTAAACCCTAAACCCTAAACCCTAAACCCTAAACCCTAAACCCTAAACCCTAAACCCTAAACCCTAAACCCTAAACCCTAAACCCTAAACCCTAAACCCTAAACCCTAAACCCTAAACCCTAAACCCTAAACCCTAAACCCTAAACCCTAAACCCTAAACCCTAAACCCTAAACCCTAAACCCTAAACCCTAAACCCTAAACCCTAAACCCTAAACCCTAAACCCTAAACCCTAAACCCTAAACCCTAAACCCTAAACCCTAAACCCTAAACCCTAAACCCTAAACCCTAAACCCTAAACCCTAAACCCTAAACCCTAAACCCTAAACCCTAAACCCTAAACCCTAAACCCTAAACCCTAAACCCTAAACCCTAAACCCTAAACCCTAAACCCTAAACCCTAAACCCTAAACCCTAAACCCTAAACCCTAAACCCTAAACCCTAAACCCTAAACCCTAAACCCTAAACCCTAAACCCTAAACCCTAAACCCTAAACCCTAAACCCTAAACCCTAAACCCTAAACCCTAAACCCTAAACCCTAAACCCTAAACCCTAAACCCTAAACCCTAAACCCTAAACCCTAAACCCTAAACCCTAAACCCTAAACCCTAAACCCTAAACCCTAAACCCTAAACCCTAAACCCTAAACCCTAAACCCTAAACCCTAAACCCTAAACCCTAAACCCTAAACCCTAAACCCTAAACCCTAAACCCTAAACCCTAAACCCTAAACCCTAAACCCTAAACCCTAAACCCTAAACCCTAAACCCTAAACCCTAAACCCTAAACCCTAAACCCTAAACCCTAAACCCTAAACCCTAAACCCTAAACCCTAAACCCTAAACCCTAAACCCTAAACCCTAAACCCTAAACCCTAAACCCTAAACCCTAAACCCTAAACCCTAAACCCTAAACCCTAAACCCTAAACCCTAAACCCTAAACCCTAAACCCTAAACCCTAAACCCTAAACCCTAAACCCTAAACCCTAAACCCTAAACCCTAAACCCTAAACCCTAAACCCTAAACCCTAAACCCTAAACCCTAAACCCTAAACCCTAAACCCTAAACCCTAAACCCTAAACCCTAAACCCTAAACCCTAAACCCTAAACCCTAAACCCTAAACCCTAAACCCTAAACCCTAAACCCTAAACCCTAAACCCTAAACCCTAAACCCTAAACCCTAAACCCTAAACCCTAAACCCTAAACCCTAAACCCTAAACCCTAAACCCTAAACCCTAAACCCTAAACCCTAAACCCTAAACCCTAAACCCTAAACCCTAAACCCTAAACCCTAAACCCTAAACCCTAAACCCTAAACCCTAAACCCTAAACCCTAAACCCTAAACCCTAAACCCTAAACCCTAAACCCTAAACCCTAAACCCTAAACCCTAAACCCTAAACCCTAAACCCTAAACCCTAAACCCTAAACCCTAAACCCTAAACCCTAAACCCTAAACCCTAAACCCTAAACCCTAAACCCTAAACCCTAAACCCTAAACCCTAAACCCTAAACCCTAAACCCTAAACCCTAAACCCTAAACCCTAAACCCTAAACCCTAAACCCTAAACCCTAAACCCTAAACCCTAAACCCTAAACCCTAAACCCTAAACCCTAAACCCTAAACCCTAAACCCTAAACCCTAAACCCTAAACCCTAAACCCTAAACCCTAAACCCTAAACCCTAAACCCTAAACCCTAAACCCTAAACCCTAAACCCTAAACCCTAAACCCTAAACCCTAAACCCTAAACCCTAAACCCTAAACCCTAAACCCTAAACCCTAAACCCTAAACCCTAAACCCTAAACCCTAAACCCTAAACCCTAAACCCTAAACCCTAAACCCTAAACCCTAAACCCTAAACCCTAAACCCTAAACCCTAAACCCTAAACCCTAAACCCTAAACCCTAAACCCTAAACCCTAAACCCTAAACCCTAAACCCTAAACCCTAAACCCTAAACCCTAAACCCTAAACCCTAAACCCTAAACCCTAAACCCTAAACCCTAAACCCTAAACCCTAAACCCTAAACCCTAAACCCTAAACCCTAAACCCTAAACCCTAAACCCTAAACCCTAAACCCTAAACCCTAAACCCTAAACCCTAAACCCTAAACCCTAAACCCTAAACCCTAAACCCTAAACCCTAAACCCTAAACCCTAAACCCTAAACCCTAAACCCTAAACCCTAAACCCTAAACCCTAAACCCTAAACCCTAAACCCTAAACCCTAAACCCTAAACCCTAAACCCTAAACCCTAAACCCTAAACCCTAAACCCTAAACCCTAAACCCTAAACCCTAAACCCTAAACCCTAAACCCTAAACCCTAAACCCTAAACCCTAAACCCTAAACCCTAAACCCTAAACCCTAAACCCTAAACCCTAAACCCTAAACCCTAAACCCTAAACCCTAAACCCTAAACCCTAAACCCTAAACCCTAAACCCTAAACCCTAAACCCTAAACCCTAAACCCTAAACCCTAAACCCTAAACCCTAAACCCTAAACCCTAAACCCTAAACCCTAAACCCTAAACCCTAAACCCTAAACCCTAAACCCTAAACCCTAAACCCTAAACCCTAAACCCTAAACCCTAAACCCTAAACCCTAAACCCTAAACCCTAAACCCTAAACCCTAAACCCTAAACCCTAAACCCTAAACCCTAAACCCTAAACCCTAAACCCTAAACCCTAAACCCTAAACCCTAAACCCTAAACCCTAAACCCTAAACCCTAAACCCTAAACCCTAAACCCTAAACCCTAAACCCTAAACCCTAAACCCTAAACCCTAAACCCTAAACCCTAAACCCTAAACCCTAAACCCTAAACCCTAAACCCTAAACCCTAAACCCTAAACCCTAAACCCTAAACCCTAAACCCTAAACCCTAAACCCTAAACCCTAAACCCTAAACCCTAAACCCTAAACCCTAAACCCTAAACCCTAAACCCTAAACCCTAAACCCTAAACCCTAAACCCTAAACCCTAAACCCTAAACCCTAAACCCTAAACCCTAAACCCTAAACCCTAAACCCTAAACCCTAAACCCTAAACCCTAAACCCTAAACCCTAAACCCTAAACCCTAAACCCTAAACCCTAAACCCTAAACCCTAAACCCTAAACCCTAAACCCTAAACCCTAAACCCTAAACCCTAAACCCTAAACCCTAAACCCTAAACCCTAAACCCTAAACCCTAAACCCTAAACCCTAAACCCTAAACCCTAAACCCTAAACCCTAAACCCTAAACCCTAAACCCTAAACCCTAAACCCTAAACCCTAAACCCTAAACCCTAAACCCTAAACCCTAAACCCTAAACCCTAAACCCTAAACCCTAAACCCTAAACCCTAAACCCTAAACCCTAAACCCTAAACCCTAAACCCTAAACCCTAAACCCTAAACCCTAAACCCTAAACCCTAAACCCTAAACCCTAAACCCTAAACCCTAAACCCTAAACCCTAAACCCTAAACCCTAAACCCTAAACCCTAAACCCTAAACCCTAAACCCTAAACCCTAAACCCTAAACCCTAAACCCTAAACCCTAAACCCTAAACCCTAAACCCTAAACCCTAAACCCTAAACCCTAAACCCTAAACCCTAAACCCTAAACCCTAAACCCTAAACCCTAAACC